>JAVJIF010011057.1:0-128042 GCA_038442645.1 Agave tequilana | reverse complement strand
TGGATTCTTAAAATTGTATCTGAAAATCCGAATCTAATCAAAATTATTGAGTTTATGTTTTGTAATTTTTAAAAGAAGGGCAGCAAAGGTGCCATCAATGCTGACTATTCTCAGCGCTCCATCTATGCACAGCTGCTTGCTTGATTTCCCGTCTCAGTCATGGAAAGGGGCCAGCGCAGCGCACGAGGAAGAAAGACTCCACGAAAAGCAAAGCAAAAAACAAAGCAAAAAAAACCCCACCCACAAGAGAGACACAGAGTCACGGACTTGAAAGCTCTAAAAACCCCTCCTTTTTTCGGTTTCTTCCCAGTTTCTAGAGATAGAGACCAGAGAGAGAGAGAGAGAGCAGAGGGCTTACCGGATTCGGGCGGCGATGGATTCGGGATCCGGCGAGGGCAGAACATCAGGGGAGTTCTGAGCCATGGCGGCCGATACGTGCAGTACAATGTGTACGGGAATCTGTTCGAGGTCTCGACCAAGTACGTGCCCCCTCTCAGGCCCATGGGGCGCGGGCTTACGGTATTGTTTGGTGAGAACTCAACGAAAATTTTTATCTCTGTTTGTTAAATTTGTATTTTGAGACTGAATTGGTGTAGAGATGGGCGGCCTTGTTGCTGTTTGAAGAAATCTCTCTGTGAGTTTTAATGGGTTCAATTTCTTTCTTTTATGGGGTGAAAAGAGGACTTTTTTGGGTTCTGAATTGGCGACGGAATGTGGTGCCTTGTTTGTGTTTGATTAAAGTTCCCTTTGGGTGTTAATGGGTTTTCGTTTTATTTTGTGACACTTGTTGTTTAAGAAGCTAAGCTCGGGGGAAAAAATGGATCTTTTTTGGGGTTTGAATTGTTGAGGAAATTGGTTGCCTTTTTACTGTTTGAGTTGTTTTGTCTGTCTCGCTGTGAGTTTTATTTTGAAATTTTTGGTTGCGCATGCTAAATGAAGATGACCAGTGTCTATCTTTGGCTGTTATTACACTTTCGGATAGATGAGTTGAGTGTTGTGTGGGGGTAATCTTGCTGTTATCTTTATGTAAGTGCAATGGGCTTCTTTGAAACATGTTGGGGATTTCCCCAATTGGACTTTCTCATAATTATTTTTTGTGTTTTAAGGGTGTTAATTCCTAGGCCCTATTTAATGCTGTTGCATCTACTACCAGCCTATGTTCCTAGATGCTAACATTCTACTCGAACTCAAATTTGATAGTTATATATGTTAGATGTTAGATTCACTGCGTAGGTGTTGGATTTAGTTCATTCGAGAAGTTTCAATTGAGAATCGTCAGCTTAATCATAGTGGATTTTCTAACATGTTATATGCTGTTAGATCTTAGATTCACTAATTTGGTGTTGATTGAGTTCATTCGAGAAGTTCCGAATGAGATAATCATATGGATTTATATAGTTTTTTAAATGTTTAAAATAGGGCCGTAGTCGGGACTTGAACATGGGACTCCCCACAACTCACTCACACCTTTTTACCACTCAGCCAGGCCCCACTAGCTGGTGGATTTTTAACTTGTTCACGAACCCTTATATTTTTCTAAGTTTTGACAGAGTGGCCACTTATATTGTGCTAAAATTCTTCTTATCCATTTGTGTGTTATACTGCATCATAAGATAATAGGTGTTAGGGGACGGGCTGTGGGCAATTGAACAATAACTTTAACTTGCTAAATTAGTGTATTAGATCAACTTGTGGTAGAGGTTGGCATGGTATAACGAAGAAAGTGCTTAGACAATTACTTAGAAGACAAAAACTAGATGAAGCGAGGATGCTACATATAGTTCTTGACCGAATCAGAAGCAACAATATCTTTTGCATGCAATGATGAGGAAGCTCCAAGTTCTTTGTCCTCATGTGCTGTATCCTTTCCCTGTAAAAATAATGCTATTGAAACCACTTGAAACTTAAGGGAAATTTATTTACACTATTATTTTGATTGCTAGAGATTTACATGGTCAGAAGAACTTATTACATCGATAATTTTAGTGAAAATGGTAAGTATAATGTGCACACCCTGCCTTATAACAGAGCTGCCCGAGAAAAGGGATTCATGCAGCCAACCCGAAAAGATTTGAGATAAAGACTTTGTTTTTGTGCCATTGAATATGACTATAAATAAGTTATGAAGCAAAAAATTATCTAAAACAAGATCTACATGTGCATCTTCATCAAGCAGTTCAGAATATATAATTTTACTGTTGGAGTTTCCACTCCTAAAAGCCAATCAATTTTTCTGCCATGTAGTTTCTTAAAAATGAAATTCTACATCGTTTGTTCATTATAATTAATCACATGATCAACTAAGGTCTTTTTGTACCGCGAGTAGGCTAACAGGCGTCTTCTCTCATGCAGTGCTGCTGTAAATTCACAGACACGTGAAGAGGTTGCTATTAAGAAGATTGGTAATGCATTTGATAATCGAATTGATGCAAAACGGACTTTAAGAGAAATAAAGCTTCTTCGCCACATGGATCACGAAAATGTATGTTCAATGCTCCACTAGCACCTCTGAATTCTAAATCTTGTTGTCAGGTTGACCAATTGAAGTGTTCTGCCTTTGACAAAGTATTCAAATTGTAGTTGGCTCTGTACTGTTGTTTTTTTTTTTTGCTCTGTGGAATTCATATTGACTGGTGATCATGTTATGACCCTACCGCAGGTAATTTCCATCAAGGACATCATACGTCCTCCACGTAGAGAAACTTTAATGATGTATACATTGTTTATGAGCTAATGGATACTGATCTTCATCAGATTATACGCTCCAACCAGTCATTGAATGATGACCCATTGCCAGGTTTATTACCAGAAATCTTTGTTGACTAGTAAAAGTTATATCTTTTATGTGGGCATTATTTCCTTTTTGAGTTTTTTATTTAGCTGTATGGTTGATCAGTCTGCTATTAGCCACTAATTCAAATTGCTGGTTTGCTTGAAATTAAGACATCATTTCATCTATGCCTAGACCAGTTGCACATCTTGAATCTTGCTATTTTGAGAATCTGAGATTACATAGCACTTTTTTCTCACTTAAATGCTGATAAAACAAATTAGTCTGTTTTTAATGGTTTTGTTTCTTGTTAACAAAACTTGGAGTCATGTTAGGCACTGCCAAAAGGTGTGTCTAAGTTTGGGTTGGCTTGATATCAAGCTGAACTTGGGTGATACCCACCCAACTCTGGTCAAGAGTCCAAGTTTTATGAGTCTAACCATCAAATATGCTAAGCCGGTTTGTAAATGGAATCCTTACGGTCCTGACATATACTTGGAAGTTGGAATCAATCTTTGCTCACTAGTGTCACAATCATGCCGGGCAAGAATATCATCTGAAATAGAGATATGCTTGGAACTTGTTGGCCAGAGTCTACTTTTCCAGTCTGAGCATGCTTTTTTTTTTTGTTTGTCAAAAGCCTTTTTTTCTTGTCATGACGCTCCAGCCCATTGACCCCTACTGCTGAGTCAGTGGGAAGCTTTTACAGTATTATCTGTGTCGTCAATCTTTTGTTTTTACGGTCTTCATCTTATTAACTGAAAATTATCTATTTTCATCGGATACTCTTATGTCATACCAGTTTATCCAGAGTTTTAATTTGAATTCTTGGGATTTCACCATCTTGCAGTGTCTCATAATGTCATTTATATTTACTTGCAGTATTTCCTTTATCAGTTATTAAGAGGGCTGAAATATGTGCACTCAGCTGGTGTATTGCATCGGGATCTCAAACCAAGCAATTTGCTTTTGAATGCAAATTGTGATCTTAAAATAGGAGACTTTGGCCTAGCAAGAACGACATCTGAAACCGATTTTATGACGGAGTATGTCGTCACTCGGTGGTATCGTGCTCCAGAGCTGCTTCTTAATTGTTCAGAATATACAGCTGCTATTGATATCTGGTCGGTTGGGTGCATACTTGGTGAAATTGCAACCCGACAACCTTTATTTCCAGGAAAAGATTATGTGCATCAGTTGAGACTGATTACGGAGGTACAACTTTGAGATCTTTTCAGAGATTACATAGAAGTACCTCAATCATTTGCTGTATGATTTGGCATGATTTTTTTTTTATATATATCCTAGTATTGATTCTAATATGACATCTCATTCTTTCTTCTGAAAAAAGTTAATAGTTCACCAGATGACTCCAGCCTTGGGTTTCTCAGAAGTGATAATGCCCGTAGATATGTGAGACAGCTTCCACAATACCCCAGGCAGCAATTCTCTGCTAGATTTCCCAACATGTCTCCTGAGCAGTTGATTTGCTCGAAAAGATGCTTGTGTTTGATCCAAGCAAGAGAATAACTGGTAGTCAATTTTCTAATACTTGGTGAATCCATCTTGTTAAATTTCCTTCCAGGCCTTATACTCATTTCATCACGCAGTTGAAGAGGCTCTTCATCACCCATATTTGGCATCTCTTCACAGCATCAATGACGAGCCTGTTTGCCCTGCTCCTTTTATTTTTGATTTTGAGCAACCATCATTCACTGAAGAAGATATAAAGGAACTCATATGGAGGGAATCTTTGAGTTTCAATCCAGACCCAACACGCTAGGTCAAAATTTCATGTAAGGGTAAATACTGCTGTTGATATTGATTTGGTATATTTGCTTCTCGCCAAATTATCATGAAATCTCGTTCTGGCTTTTCTATTTGATAATTGAAGTCCCTTGACCTCTGAAAGTTGAATCTATGCCCTTGAAATAGCATACAATAGACCAGTGTTATGGGTAATCTGTTCATGATGTTAGTTTATACTGGCAAGTCTTAATTCTGATTGAATAAAGTGTTCTTGTTGTAAGTGATAACTTCATTACATTCAATGTTAGACTATGTGGAGGAAATATTTGTTTTTCAGATCCATGGACCTGAGCAATAAAAGAAGTTGCAACACTTACATTTTGGTGAGCAGGAAAACCAGTTTAAATATTATAAGTCAACTATTTTGCCTGATGGGAAGTCCAGTCCTGCTCTTCCAATTAATGTACAGAGAAGAAGTAGTTGTTAAAAAGCACTTGAAACTGCTGCTGCTTCCAAAGTTATTTTTATATACATAGCTCATTATGGGTTGGAGGGGGAAGGGGGGAGATGATCTCCTAGTAGGGTGGAATTTTCTCAATGCAAAGTTAATTGCCACTAAGTTGGAAATGCGCACATAGTTTTGCTCTAAAAATGTATTACTTGAAAAAAAAAAAAAAAACTAAGAACAAATGGTTTGGAGGATTCTTATTAAGTCTCAAGTGCACACAAGAAGCAATTTGTCTAACAAGATAAGTGTTATACAGCATTTACACTTTAAGAACCACCTTGACCTGATTTAAATATTTATTGCGATGATAGCACAATTTATTTACACTGGCCACTTCCATTTTCAGATTTTAAGTGTCTAAACACAGTTCTGATATCTCCAATCTATATCTAACCCTGATGCCCATGGACCCCCATGTTTATGTTGTCTTGGTTAAATTTTGCAAATTACCCCGTACTTGGAGATAAACCCTCTATAAAAGAAGATTCCATTGGTAAATCACCTATGCTATGCTAGGAGTATGATGTTAGGTATTCCATTGAAGTGCAAACATCTCTATCTCCAAATTTCTCAACTATCCTCCTCTCAAACTAAATGTGCCACTTAACTAATTACTTTTGATTGGGGGACGTGGCGGAGGTGATGAGGGGAAGAGGAAGAGGAGGTGTTGATGGTCACGGTGATAGGGGAAGGGGCTTGGAGGCGGTGGAGGAGCCGGGGGAGTGATAATGATGGAGGACGTGATCACGGTGGTTATGGCAGAGGGGCTGGTGGTGGTAGCGGTGGTGATTGGTGAACATGGTTAGTGATTGTTGTAGTTACGTGGGAAGAATTTGGCATGGTGGTAGAGGGGGTGGTGGTGGTTTTAGTGGAGGATGGGCCGGTGGTGATGGAGGAGGAGTTGGAACTTAGGGCTAGGGTTTCTCAGGACTTAAATTGGATTTTAGTATTTTAAACGGGGTTTTAATTAATTAGAGGACTAATGAAGGGGTGTTATCTGCAATATACCTGATTATCTTTTAGTTTGGATAGATTGATTTTTAAGACATTTGTTCTTCTGTGCTAAAACTCCATATACATTTTCTTGTCAATTTTTCTCACATTGCCAATCTATTCTTTCAGGGTAACATGTCTTTGGCCAATGCTCAAGCCATGGATAGCTTGACTGAAGATATAGGACACTAAAGGTTCACCTGGAGAGATGATATTGTAGAGATATTCTTGTGTGTAAAAATAAGAATTATTCAAATAAAAGGTGTGAATTCAGATACTATCAATGGATATCCTATCAGTTTGTCCCGGTTTCGCTCAAAGCCAATTCAAAGTGCAGAGTTTCGAGTCTGTCTTCTTGTTTATAGCAGTTCCTGCTGTGGTCATTGGTGTGTTTTTCTTCTTTTTCTCATATCTACGTTGTATATTACGATCGTATAATAGAACATCTTTATTGTTTGGATGATTATTGTTCGTGTGTTTTCAAGCACTACAATTTTTGGTTCTGTTTGTAACAAGAATTGAGTGGTGATGTGTTCGCATCTCTTTTGCCTCTTTCTTCATTTGATTATTACCTTCATCTTCTCCTTCCATGTTCTCTTGTTTCATCTCCCTCTACTTCTGTTCTTTCTATTTTGCCTTCCCTGACTGCTGCTGCTGCTGCTTATTTGCTAAATTAGATGCTTTGATCTGTAGTTTCTCCTGTTTCAATTTTTTTTGGTTCGCGAAAAAACTTCAGTCAGCTCAGATTCATCAAGATACATCCCAGGTACGTGCTAAGATTTCTGCAGTCATGATACGATGAATAGAAATAGTTTATGCAACACTCTAATATTATGACATCAAGCATCTCTTATCCCAGATATTGAAATGACTTGCAGTACAGAACACAAGAAGTTGAGAGCCATCCAGGCTTCATGAATGGCTGCTGCTATATGAGCACTCCTTGAACGTAACATCTTCGATCGGCAGCCTGTCCTCGGGAAACGGGCACCGCCCTGCGTTCCCGCCCTGATCCGCCAGCTCGGCGCACGGAGCCGGGCTCACGGTGCTCGAGACCCCCTTGACATTGGAGCAAAACCACGGCGTCTTGTTCGCCTTCGCCGCCATATGCACCGTCACATTAGACACGCAGATTCCAGTGAACGAATCGTTCTCGATCCCCTCCAACCTCGCGGCCATGGACACGTCATCCGCCACCACATCGCTGTAGCTGATTCTGTCCACCACCGGGACGGCGCTGGGGTTGTACTTGCCGTCAGGGTGAGAGTTGTAGTTCCCGGTCATCCAGAACACCCACTTCATCGTATGCAGGTTCATGCCACGCACGAAGATGTCCTTCACGAACGCCCCCCTGCCGACCGCGGTCTTGATTCGGACTCCAGACTCGGTGCCAATCGCTGTAATGTCCTCAGCTCGAACATCTTGGATGCCGCCTGACATTTCGCTCCCCAGTGCGATTGTGGCGCTGTAGGGGGAGACGCAGGTGAGCCTCCTGATGATGATGTGCTCGCTCGGCATCCCAAAGGCGATGCCGTACTCGTCCCAGCCGCTCTTGATGGCGACGCAGTCATCGCCGGAGACTATGTAGCAGTCCTCAATTCGGACATGGGAGCAAGAGTCTGGGTTGATTCCATCAGTGTTTGGCGAATGCACTGGCGCGAGAATGGTGATGCCTGAGACTATAATGTTGCTGCAATGTTCGATTCCTTGCTATCGTGAGCACGATACGATAACAAAACTAACAATGTCATGAAGTTTGACAGCGATATCGAACCTGCTGTAGACTGGATGGATGTTCCACGCAGGGGAGTTGAGGAAAGTGAGGTTCGATATCGTGATCTGATTCGAGTGCATGAGTTCCACAAGATATCCGCGAGTGTACTTGAGCTTCTTGCTCTTGAACTTCGACCACCAAGAGGCCCCTTGCCCGTCAACAGTTCCGTTGTTCCCTGGAAACGACGATGCAAGCATAAACAACAAGAATCAAGAACAAAAAAAGTCGCAATGTGAGTCGCTCTATTTAGCTGAATGTCGATATTTTGTAAATGCGAAGTTGTGTTCATGTCGAGAGTAATCTGGGTACCAGTGATGATCACATCAGTGAGATTGCTCCCTCCGATGAGGCTGCCGTATCTTCCACCTGGCCCGTCTCTTCCTGTTCCATAGGAAGGCAGGGGGTCGATGATCGGCCATTCACTTATGTCCTGCAACAACGAAAAAGGATTACCTTAAGGGGTTGTTTGTTTCACAATAAAAGACGTAAAAGTTTGTAATTCGTAAATGACTTACAACTCAATTATAACTATGGCGTTTGCTGAGACCGTAATTCGTAAAAGACTTGTGCAACTCAACTATCACTCACTTGCAATCCAATTATCACTCACTTACAGCCCAGTTAGAGTTAATTTTATGATCATACAAATTTGTATTATTTTTTTATGTTAATATTAAACTTTTTAATATTTAACATTTTAATATTTATTTGCAATATTAAAATTTTTTAAATCACCAAATAGTTAAATTTGTGATCAACTTTTTCACTTACGATTTACACATTACGACAACCAAACACCGTAAAATACAATACACTTTCTCATTTAAAACTTTATATTACTAAGCAAATACCGTAAAACTTATATGCGTGTAACTCATTTACAACTGTAAAAGATTTTATCAATTATGACTTACAAATTACGGTCAATTACGACAACCAAACAGACCCAGTTTTATGTGTTCAAGAATACAAATTCTCTTCATCAGTATCCCCCCACCCCAACCCATCAACCACAATTGTTGTGGTTGAAACTATAAATAATTTGTTCTCATTTTCAACTACAGCAAAAAAGACAAAAATATAAATCTAATTGTCGTAGCTGGAATTTGTATCCATCTTCTTCATTAAAAAACTTATAATTAAAAATTAATATCATTACTTAAAATATCATATTTATAAGAACTGTTACTGTAGGATTGTAAGTTACATTTTACACTTTTAATTACAACCTAAAAATAACTGGGAAAAAATTAGCAGCAGTCAAAAAAAAAAAAACAGAGACTCTCACTCATCCGTGAAGAGAGAGAAACGCAGGCATCTTGTCCCTCAATTCTCACCCTGAGAGAGAGAGAGGGAGAGAGTTAACGGACCTGAGACGCGAGGATGACGGCGTCACGATCGAGGAACAGCGTGAAGTAGCTCGTCAGGTTAAACGGCCCCGTCAGCCACCGCCCCGCCGGCACGTACAGGATCCCGCCGCCGCTGCCACCGTACTGCGACAGGTGGCTGACGGCGTCAGCGAACGCCTTGGTGTTGGACGTGACGCCGTCAGCGACGCCCCCGAAGTCCGTCAGCGACGCCGAGTGGGCCGGCAGCTGGTCGCCACGTACTTGAAGTCCGTGGGCGCACCACCTCCGCCTCCCCTGCTGACGTGGCTGCCGCCCCGGATGGACTCGGTGGTCGCGAGGAGCGTGGCCGCGGTTGCCACCCACAGAGCGAAGATCTGAGATTAATAACAAATAAAAAACAAATTAACAAAAAGTGTGCTGTTTTTTTTTTTAATTTTTTTGGAAAATAAATATTTTGGTTTCACATCATTTTCATTGGTTTAAGGAAAGAAAGAAAGAGACTTTTTTTTTAAAGATAAATAAAAAGGGCAATAATCTGTTTTTGGATAAGGTGAGAGAAGAGGAAAAGGGCCTTTTCGGGAAAAAAATTGGTCACAATTTAAAAAGAAATTAAAAGGGAAAAGAGAGAAAATGAAGGAAGAAAAATGAACTAAACAACTTGTATCTCTCATATCTATTTGTTATTTTCTTTGGGAGAAATAAGTGACATTTTTCAGCAAACTCACTTAAAAAGAATAAGAAAATGCATGTTTCATGAAGTGTGAATTTTTTTTTTTCAAAAATCAAGAAAATAGAAGAAATGGATATTGATAATATCCTACTATTTTTTCATCTATTTTTAAGAGAAGAAACATTTTTTTTAAAAAATAAAACTTGACAGAAATTTGAAGGGAAGAGTGAATTACTGGGAACGAGATGCTCCTCAGTTCCACCAACTCCATCTTTAGAGAGAGAAGAAGAAATGGAATGGGAGTGGAAGAAAGTGGGGAATTGGGTGCGTTATTTATAGTGGCGTTTTGGATTAAAAAATTGATTTTTTAACTTTTAGTCACAAAATTTCACTAGTGCACATTCAAGCTTCAGCCTTTTGAAGGATCCAACAAAAATTAAAATGAAAACAACAAGGGAAAAAATCTTATCTATTTGTATACACAGGTAAGAATTAAAATATTTGAGTATAAAATTAAAGGGTTTTTATCATATCAGCACACAAATTTTTTTTTAATTTCATATTCGCTCCTGAAATCTTCTTACTTTTACATCAACTCTCAAATTTTTTAAGTTTAGACTAAAGCTCTTTCCATTAGTTATTTTCTATTTTCTAACGGTCGCCTACCTCACAAGCGAAACTTCCTTTCCTCTCTCTGATGGTGGCCGGAGATTGCCGGAGACGTCCGAAGTTGGGTTGGGTTTGGGGGTTAAATGAAAGAGAAATAAACTTGTTGAGAAAAAATAAGGATATAATAGTAAGTTCACAAATTATTTAAAAATATCTGATTAAAAAAATTATTTCAAGAATATTCTAATTTATAAACGAAAAAACTAACTGAGTTGTTTTTTTGTTTCAACTTAAGAGATTTAGGGGATTGATATGAAAATATGAAGGTTTCAAGAGCGAATACAAAATTTGTAAAAATTTCATATCTTTATGTGAAAAAAAAAGTAAAAATTAAATCATGTTAAGATTTAGAATACAAAATTTTCTCTAACACAATCAAAAATTTGGCCAATGAAGGCTGAAGAGTGACTCCTCATCAGAGTCACAAGGAAAAAAATAAAAGAAAAGTTAACAGAAAACCCAAAATCTTAAATTTATGTTTTATTATGAGCTCCGACAAGCCAACAAGTGTACAATACATGTACCCAACAGTTGAAACCAATTCGCTGAAAAAGAAAAAAGAAAAAAAAAAAAAAAACAGAAGAATATGGGTCAAAGTTCTTTGACTTTCTAAGGGTGACTCTTGCGCGCCTTAATTTCACAAAAAAAAGTCAAAATCCCGTGAGCTCATTTTCCAGCGTTGCGGATTCACGGGCGGGATTGTGGGCCCCAAACAGTCCTCCTCAGAGAAATATGGAGATAGAATCACCAGACATCTTGAGAGAAATTAGTAACATTTTCTCTCCGTGTCTCATTTCAAAGAAAGCAATGGCACCGATCGCTGACGTGATTTGCAGACCGCCGGGCTTCGGGCCGCAATGCACGGCGGGTCAGGGACACGTGGAAAAGGGAAGGTAAGCAAATGTTAAATGATTTTTTTTTTCTTTTTATGATTATAATTAGACTCAAGGAAAATAATAATGTAGAGTTAATTAAACCTATCTATTACTTGTTTGTGATGGAAAAATAGAACAAATCTCTTATTAGGACAGTGTCATAGAGTTGGCAGAGCGAGCGGTAGAGCAGCTGTGGATGGGAGACGCTCCCGATAGCATTCAGAAGAGACACATGGTAAGTCACGGCACCAACTTAGACTTCATGTGACCGGTGACACTTCAGAGTCCTGATTTTTGGGTCTTCAGGGTTTCAACCCGTATTTGTAGTAGTAGACTTGCTCTGTGTCTTGCAGATGTTATTGCTTGTCGGTTTCGTTATACTTTTGTTTATTTTTCTCTAGCACCTGCGAGTAAAGAAAGCTAGTCAGCTCAGGAGAAGTCAAGTCACTTTTTCTATCATACTGGAAGAAATGTTTCGTTAAAAATCTACTAATAAAACGTGGGAAACCTCAGAGATTCACCTTTTATTCTTTAAAAAAGGGAAAGAAAGTAGAATAAGAGCATTCATTCTCCACGCGTGACACTTTTTGTTTTGTTTTGAGCTTAGCTAAAACAAGTCTTTAAAAAGTAAAATTTGAAAAAGGAAAGAAAAATAATTTATTGAGCTCGTAAAGTTATCGAACTCCAAGAGCTATTATCTTTATTTCCAGTTATATTCTCCATGCTATATTTATTGAACTAAAAAAATAGACCAGGGAAGAGATACGTGGAACCCTAGCTAGTAGACTAATACACCTTCTTCTTTGTGTATTGCACATAGTGATTGTAACGTAGATACATACATTATTTTTTCTTGAACTCAATTATGTCCATAAAATTAATCTGTTTTACATTCTCTTTAGGACAATCCTATTTATCACAGATAAAAAGAGGAGGGAGGGGGATACAACCATTAAAATGTGGAATGTACCAAATTTTTGCTTGTCAAATAATCAAAATTTTGAGAGAGAAACTTTTCTGACCAGTGAAAAATTCACTGCCCAGCATGACTGGAGTGTTCGTTTGGCCTAATAGAATTAGCTTTCAATCATTGTCTGGCAGGTATTTTTTTCTCCTCCTAACGTGGTTTCGATCAGGTCTCGAGTTTACTCTCCAGGGGGTTGATGATGAATCTCATCCGAGGTTGTTGCTTTGTCTCATCTCAATTTTACTTGTGTGCATGCTCTCTTGTAAGTTTCCTACTAGTGCCATGGCTATCCAAACAAACCGCCCAATTATACAAAAGCAAGCACTATCCTCTCTCTATCCCCTTTGTTTGTGAGGATAAAATGAGAGGATATCGTGCAACTAGACTTAGTTCTATAGAGATCACTAGTGTGTTATCTATAAATACTACTAGTCTCTATATTGAATTGATGAGAAAAGTTGTTCCCTTGCTCACATGCATGCTTGCTTGCTTGCATCCCCACGTAAATGCCCACTAGTGTGTGTTATTTATTCACTTGGGAATTTAGGGCAGAAGACAAACATTGTGATTAACTTTGGTCTAAACCCAAAACGATTTTGAGTTTTTAGGATCTAGGTCTTTAACAAATCTCTTATTTGAATATTATCGCTCGCTTAATGGAGCAACAAGAAGCATAAGAGTAGACTTCAAGGGATTGGCACGGTTAAAAAGGAGCAACGAGGTCTAAAATTTATATTCAAAATCTACATTTTTTTTTTTCATATTCCAGCTTTCTTCACTAGTAAAAATCATCAGTAGACTGATTTATTGTCTAATCAAAATCATAAAATTCATACACACATGGTTGTGATTCACTTTGAAAGGTGAGTAGAGTCCAACAGCACTGCTTCCAGAAAATTGCTGGTGCTACTCAACTTCACAAAGGATCACTCCACTGATTTGAGTGGATGCTGGGAAAGCCTTCAATGAGATTAGCAACAAACCACACAGGCCTCTCAGTTTCAGAAGAATTGTGTGGCTGCAACAAATTTAGTCGAGCATCATCGTCCTCGTCATCATCATCATCTTCCCCTTTCGCCATTGGAAGCCGAGCACAACTCAAAGTCGAAAGTGCTCTAAGGGAACTATCAAAAGCTAGAATGGAGGCCTAACACCTTCAATCATTTTTTGAAACAGTTTACAAATACTGTCAGAAACTTCAAAATACTCGTATTCAGGATGAGATCCTATGAGAAGCTCTCTAATCTAAAAAAGGATTCAAAATCAGTTGGCCAATAATCATGGTTGTGAGATTGAAGAGGATAGAGAGGATGATCAAAGTGACAAGTGCTTCTGGAGTACTATACAAGTATAAAATGTTGGGCCATTAAGAAACATGATGTTCAAAAAACATGCATAGACAAAATGAGAGTATTATCATGGATGAGCAGCAAGAAATGATGGTACTCATTCTAAGTTAAAGATGGCTTCAGAAACGATAAGGGAAACGAGAACATGAGGATAAGAGAAACGATAAGGGAAACGAGAACCTAATACGTGCAATGTCGACCAAGGAGGAAAGATAGCATTGCATTCACACGAGCAGCTAGGAATAGGAGTGGATAAAATGAACATGGATATACATCATGACAGAAGATCCAGCCGATTGCTAGTTTAACATAGGAAGAAGTCCTTTAACAAGGGGGGGTGAAGAACAAGGATCCATGTCACATGAATTTTTTAACACAAAGCTCAAGCTATGTGTTGCAATCAGCAAGATGTAACAAAACATTCAGCTTCCTAGGTTACAATCAGTAAAACAGTCCTTTCACAGAAACAATGTCTGTACGGTATAAAGAAAGCTAAGCCTGAGAAACATGAGCATAATCTTTGATAATAGCAACATTAGTAATCCAGGTAGACAAAATATCAGTAAGTGGATAAAATCAACACCTTACATATGGCAGTTCATTTTTCTGTATAGGATTTTTCATTAATTGTCACAAAACATAGCTCAACATATTATGCCAAAATCAAACCGAATAATGAAACACTCTTGACCAGACACATTGTAGCAATTCAAACATCTTGGACAAAAGGATTAAATATAAAATGACCAAAAACATAAAGCACACCTGAATGGTTATATACAACCCTATATGCAGTGTGTCTAAAATTCCTTGTAGAAGTTGACTGCATCACCCATATTGCTGCCTCCCAGCATCCTATTGATGACAAAAGTTGCTGCTCCCGGGCCTGAATCTTCCGCAATTTGCAGCGATGCGACAGCCTGGGCTGCCATGAGCCCTGCAGAGATATCTGCTCCTTGACAAGCATCCTCATAGAATGGTGATTGGAGATCTCTTACATGTACTCCTTGTGGTAATGATTGTCTGATCTCCCATTCATTCCACTTACAGCCTGACCTATATGCACCAGTTGACCATCCCACTCCTTCAAGAGAGTACTCTGCAAAGTTCTGATAACCCATGAAAAGCCGAATATTGCCACAATGCTCCCAAGGATTATATCCGCTATTGTTATTCAGCATGAAATGGTGAGATTCTTCTGCATCTTCCCCAACAAGGACATGTAGAGCAACGGCCTCAGCTATTGCAGCACCTTCCTCATCTAGCCGTTGCTGTTCTTCTTTCTTCTTCTGTTTTTTCTTCTCCAGTTCAGACCGTATGGCTGCAGAAGTTGCCAGTGCTTTCTCTAAGCGTCTCCTTTTCTTCTCAGCCTGCTTCTGGCGATCAAATTCATCTTTGGGCTGTTTTTTCTTCCCCTTCTTCAGCAATGGGGCTACTTGACCACAACCCACTTTCTCCATGACGGTTCTTTTTCCCCCTCCCTTTCAAATTATTGACCTCAACTTAAATTATTCAACCGGTCTACTATAGAAAGAAACCAACTTCTAAAGCCATTTTAAATTTCAAAACTAAACCCTCTAAAGTTTGTAATCACTTCTTGAACAGGGAAAAAAAATACTTCACAGCTATTCCAGAAAAGCTACACCCATTCAGGTCTGAAGGAGTATCTCATTTTGCGAACAATGCAGTCCCAAAAAGAAACAACCGGCGAGAGAAAAAGAGAGAAATTAAAAGCTTTGATTGATGCATCTCTTATGAGTTTCTTCCCAGATTTTTCACAACCCACGCCCATACTCGTATTAAAAACACCACAGCAGATAGACCAGAATTGAAAGTGTCCTCACAAGTTTCAAAATGTTCAATGGAAGCTTTACATGGCCTGTCGAAAAGAAAGAAGAAGAAAAAAAAATCCAATCAAAACCTCTAACATGCATAACCTTCTGTAAGGGGGAAAACAGCATTTAAAGAGCAAGAATGTTAAGATTATGAAAGAGGTCATTTTTAAATCATGGATGGACCCAAGAAAACAGAACAAAGTTTACGTAATGACATCCAGGCCCCAGAATACCACTTCCCTGAATCCAGCCAAACATAAAGTGAGAAATAACCCAGGCAGGATATATGTTGCCTTGCATACCAATATAGAAATCATCTTCCATTGCAGATCAACGCTGGGCTAGGAAATTACAAATGTTCAATATATCAAAAGAAAAATAAGCCTAGGAAATTAACAAATGCGCAATATTTCAATAACGTTCAATAGTTAGTTGTGAGAGTCGCTGCCAGGGATAAGGTCCTATAACCTATCAGATTAGTGTTCTTAAGTCCTAAATAGGTAACAGCTTGCATGAATCCTTACAAGTGCTCTCATTTGCAAATTCATCAAGCCATTCCAGAGGATTGACACCAATCTATGTAACGAACAATATCAAAAGGATAAGTGGAATAATAACAGAAAGAGAGTGTCTTCTTCATCCTTAAAGATAAGCCTTCCTTTGACCCCCATGATACCACTGTCTTCCGCAAAACAGGAGGCCAAAGTAGAAGCGAGAAAGACTATCCTGCCTTTCCACCTGTGCTTCCTCATCTTTTCTACTTGAAAATGGAAGACCAAGATCAAACATACAAATCTGACAAATATACTAAAAGGTCTCAACATTACTGAATGGTTGTTATCTAGAACCTTTTCAACTATCTCATGTAACGTACAGCAGTTGGTTGGCCATTTGTATTGGGGCTGAAGGTCCTACACCGCCATGGTAATTTTCTTATTTTAAGTCTTAAAAGGCAATGATTTACATGCATAAATCTTACAAGTCCTGATAGTTAAACATACATACAAGACCATTTCAAGAGGGCTTATAGTTACTGTCATGAACAATATCAAAGATGACTGCCATAATAATATATGAAAGAGATCATCTTCGCCCTTGGGTAAATTTTCCTTTGAAGCAAGCTAGATGATCTCAACAACATCCATAATATTGGTTTTTGTTCAAAAGAGAAACCATCTTGCCTGTTCCCAACTAAATCTTCTACTTGAGCACAGCACTAACGCAAACCAAAAGTTTTAAAGACCAAGTATATTTGTCAACCAATATGGATTATAGTCCATCGGTGTATGATAAGTGAGGTCTCTGGGGCATATCATCAACTATAAAAGATTCTTGCAGCATGTCAAGGACAAAATTTTTGAATAACAGTAACAAAGCAGACATGAGCTCATTGACTATGGGTCAATTAACCAAGCAGATGATATCTAACAAACAAGCAAGCTGAGATACTGAATCTGTGCTTCATCCAACCAAATACATGACATTTGTCAATTTTAGGTTTGAACTAGTTTCGCAGCCAAAAGAATGCCCAACATTGAAAAATATGTAAATATAAAAAAAGGTAAGACAATTACTAGTCATAAAATTTTCATTAAAATTAGAGAATCTGATCGCAGAAGAAAAGGAGTACTTGCGCAACATTAGTCATAGCATATATTATCTATCATATTTTACTATTATCACATAGATGGTGAAATAGGCCACACAACATGCTAGAAAAGTATGACTCAAAATAAATAGCCTAAGAGTCAATGACCTACAATAAATAAATAGTCAATGACCTACAATAAATAAATAGCCATGCAACTAACTAAGCCCACATAACTCTGCTCATATCACTTTTTAAGGCTTACATTTACAACCTTCAATAGGTGAACTCAAGCATATTGGACATACCCCTATGCGATACTTGGTTATTTGGATACTTAAATGGATACTTGTCCAATACTCCTATGGCATATCTAATATCCAATATGTATCATATATGTATTCGAGACTAAGATAAAAATGTAGTACATGAAAGAAGGTTCATAATTTAACTGAATTGTAAATGAATTTATATTATTTATCCATTTTCTGAATAAAGAAATATGATTATTGTGGTATCTATTGACTATGACTTTGAAATATCTGCATTTAAACCATTTTGGCCTTGCAAATCCATATTATAGATAAGTAACTAAAACTCACACAAACATATAATTTTATTATTACCATATCTACAACATAATTGTATCCTGAATTTCGCTATTTGTCTACTAATATCAGGTCCATTTCTTGTATCATTACCAGTGCAACATAACTTCAAGGTGAACCCACGGTGACCACATCCAACCGAGCTACTTCAGTCAATGAGATTGGTAAAGCACAAAACTTTGAGAAAGGTAATGGCTATCGACCTTGGTCATACACAATTATAGACACGAACTATCGAGGATACATCATCGAAAAGCACATTAATCCAAGAACATTAGAGTTTTGACTACATATCAACATTGGATCAAATGTTTCGGACGTGCCATTATTCATGATATTCCATCTTTGTTTTTTGTTTTTTTCCCCATTAAAACCCTTCAAGCATTACACTTAGTTAAGTGTACATGAATCCTCTCTTGCTTCTTGGTTGTTTAGAACCTAATTAATTACTTTGATTGAAATTTCAATATTCCTTTCGCTATTGGAGAATATAATTTTACTTTAATAACACCGATTAGAATGACCATAAAGTATCAGTATGTTTCATTGTATCCACTTCAGCCTTAAGTTTGAGAATTGGGAAGAAAAAATTAGCTTGATCATTCAGATCAATTAACATTTTAAAAAAAATCGAGCAGTTAACAGATATATAAATTTGTCAAAGCATATCATATCCCTCTTTTCTAGCCTATTCATTATTCTCACAACTAATCCTTAATTCAATTTTGCACTAAAATAGTCAGAACCATGAACCGATTCAATAGTAATTTGATTTCATTAATTAACGAAATTCTGATTAAAAACTTCGAAATCATCAAAAAAAAAAAATCTCCCAATAACATCCCTAAACCATCTTCCGCCTGCCGACTAAAATATCCATGACAATAAACCTAACCCCAATTCAGTTCAATCAAACAAAGACCATCCCCATCACATCAACTAAACTCTTAAAACGAATAATTTGAGACAAAGGACTTCTGATCTATTCGAAATTTGATTAAGAAAAACGCATAATTCACGTATAATCAATCACCCAAAGGAAAAAAAAAGTAGAGAATTTGAAGCAGAAACTAAAATCGAAATCGGCAGAATTCATCACCTAATCGAATCGGCAAGGAACTGGACCGATCCGGACCGCCTCCGATCTCGAGGTTTTTGGATCGGTGACTCGTAATTCTCTTTATATTTGGATCTGAGACTCTCTCTGCCCTAATTCTAGAAAGAGAAAGCGAGAAAGAAGGGAGGAGTGAAGATTAGAAGCCAAGCACATGCGATAAGCGTGACCGAGGACCAAAGGGGCACGCCAAGGGCGTTTTAGTCATCTCACGTGCGGAGTTGCAGAAGGATGAGGGTAGTTAGTTGTCGCTGCTCGCCAGCTCTCTCTCTCTCTGCAGCAGTTTAAAGCGACCGTTCCCGCATTAATATTTTTTATGCGGGTGAATAGATCTACAGATATTTAGTGATCGCGTAGTTATTTTGTACGAGCAGTCGCATATAGTTCTGTCACTTGCGTGCTGTCTGGGCTCTGGTGTGGGGCCACTGCGGGAAAATAATAGGATCGAAGGTGGTTCGCTGTGAGTCTTTCTGTTTTTTTTTTACTCGCTGTGGTGGCGACGCAAGAATGATGCATGCTGGGCTCCTTTCGCACTACCTGTTTGCCCATTTATAGTAATTTGTCATTTTTTCTTTTTCTTTATTGAAGATATTTGGTAGTAATTGCGATGTGTTGAGATTTCAAGTCTGAACACGCGCACACGCATATAGGAAAATGCTTCTAAGGGAATGATTTTCAAATTAAACTCTCTGAGAACTCGCGGTGGGTCACTCTATAGATAATCTGAATCATTTTCTTTAATGTATATATTCTAATTAGACTAATTATGAAAAAATAAATGATTCTAAACATATTTTCTATGCATCAAATGATATCATTTTTTCACAGCTGATATAACATACTTTGTAATCACTTAATATATGGATAAAAAAGTTTAGAATTGGTTGATTTTTCTTGATTAACCTAATTAGAATATGTAGATTAAGAGTGTGTTTGGTTGCAATGAAGCGGGCGGAAGTAAGGAAATGAGGAAGTATAATTGCTCACTTCCCTATTTATCCAAACACTAGAAAAGGAAAAAAGAAAATCCCTTTTTCCTTTTCTCTTTTCTCTTCACACAACTATTTCCTAACTTTTAGAGTGCTACAGTTAATTTTGTGGTCATGTAAATCTCATTTGTAATAAGTTATAGCACAAAACGGTTAATTTTTTGATCCTGTAAATCTCACTTGCATTCTAGTTACAGTCTATTTTTTATTTTTCTTAATTATTTTTTATTTTAATATTATTTTATGGTCAACTTTGTGGTCAATTTTTCCACTTCCACTTCCACATTACCATCCAAATACCAGAAAAGACATAACATCTTTCAAATCACACTTCCTAATAACATCCAAACACTGGAAAACTTACTAATCAATTCTCAAGTTTTAAAGGGAGCTATTACCACTTCTTCACTTCCTCACTTTCACTCTTAACTAAACAGACCTTAAGATGAACCGTCTGATCATCTATGAGGTGATCAGCTGTGGAGTTCTTATGAAGCTTAATTTGAGAACCAATCGATCACGTAGTTATTTTGTATGAGCGATCGCATATAGTGGTCTCACTTGTGAGTTGTCTGGGATCTGGAGTGGGACCGTTGCCGGAAAATAGTAGGATCAAAGGTTGTTCGTTGTGAGTCTTTCTTATTTTTTTCTTTTTACTCGTTGTGGAGGCGACGCAAGAATGATGCATGTTTAACTCCTTGCACACTTGACTTGTTTGACCATTCATAGCAATATGTTATTTTTTTCCTCTTTTGTGAAGATATTTGGTAGTATTGGGATGCGTTTAGATCTCAAGCCTCTAAGATGCGCGGCACACACATGTAATACATGGGAATGAACTTATTAGAACGATTCTCACGTTAAACTTCATGAGAACTTTACGGTAGGTCACCTCATGAATGATCTGAATTGTTCATTTTAATCTACGTACTCTGATTAAGTTAACCATGAAAAGTCAAGCGATTCCAAATCTTTTTACCTATGCGTCAAATGATTTTTTTTCTACGACTAATGTAACATATTTTTTTTATAAAAACTTAATGCGTGGATAAAATAGCTTGGAATTACTTGATTTTTTATGATTAGTTTAATTAGAATATGTAGATCAAGATCAACCGTTCGATATTTGTGGGGTGGTTCATCGTGAAGTACTCACGAAGCTTAATTTTAAACTGTTCTCGTAGGATCATTGCCCTACGTGTATGTGTGTGTATCATGAAAAAATATAGCATAGGAAATTTCCTTCTATGTCGCACTAAAATCTCAACTTTTTCACTAAAATTTCAAGATCCGACCTAATTAGGATCTTATTGTCTAAAACATAAATGTGTGAAAATTCATGTGCTTTGGATCTTATTTGCTCATGGATCTAGTGGTCTTGTTTATTCTATTGTTAGAAAAATCATTAATTTTACAGCCACTTGATGCATAAGTAAGAAATATTTAAAACTCGTGTATTTTCATTCATATAAATTTTACAACACAAAGATTAGCTTGAACAGTTTACATCTTGAAATTTTCGATATATAAAGAAATTTCATCCTATGCTAATTTTTCCCATTTTATTGTTGCGCTTTCCATGCTCTTTGACAAAGCCCAGCAGTTTTTGGGCGCAAAAGGATGACTCAGGATCCATTGAAAGCCCAAAACCAAAAGAAGCTTGATCATGAATCTGAGAACCCAATAGTTTAATAAGAGTCTAGCATGACTAGATGCCGTTATACTCTTACAGTGATCAAAATGTTACGAATTCAAATCTCACTTACATCAAGTTGTAAACTTAATTATTAAGAAGAAAGATCAGTCGCATATGAGGAGGCATGTGCCCCCTTCACCGGACACGATATGATTCATGATACGACCAAGGCAATGCAAGAATGGAGGTTCAGGAAGAGGCACAAGTCAGATAGTTACTCTTTAGCTGTCACATGTTGTGCTATTAATACTATTTATTCAGTTTTATATTGTTTAATTTATTCTAGTTTATTTTAGTCGAAATTTGTGCTATTTAGTTTTGTAGTAATTCAAGTAATTTATACTATTATTAATAAACAATTTTACATGCTCAAATCAGGCGCGAAAAGAGACTCAAAGTGGGACGGCCTGATTCAAGCACGAACAAAAGCACAAATAAGCCAGTCCTGTACATCACATAGAGTTCTTCAATATCCAATATATTGGTACATGAGCTTACAATGTAAAAGTCCATGTGTTCAACAAACTCTCTATCATATGATTAAGATGACGGATTTATGTCGAATATGAAATATTTGTATGACGTCACAGCGAGGCAATCCAATCATCTTTCTAATATGTAAATAAGTGCAAGTAATGAAAAAGAAAAAAAAAGGCAAGTTGAACTTTCAAAAGATTCAAATGTAAAATCTTTCAGACGAAAGCAAAAACAGAAAGAAGAAAAATACAGATTAAAACAAAACCTCATATTTATGAAATGAGCATCTTTTATTGAAATTGAGAATATATCGGCTAGAACACAGTAGGTGTCAATGAAGTAAACTAAACAAGAGAGGGAAAACGAGAGTGAGAAGGTCATTTTTAAGTACGTGAGTAATATAATACAAACACGAAGATCTTGAGAAATGTTCATAAATATCTTGGGAAAAAAATCGTAATACGTTATGAAGCATTTGTCAGTGTTATGATTGTGATAGCTTGAAATTCATATAATTTTGCCTTCAAAGAATACTTATTCCCTACTTAGGAAAAACTTGAAAATAACTTGTGCGCGGTCGGAGGATAGTGGCTTCTATGGGGTGATAAAAACCCCCGTTGACAACATGATCAATCGAGCAAATTTTTCTCGCCTTCCTGTCCAGACAGGGCTAGGGTTGGTGAGGAGGAGACTTGATCGGTCTTTGATGAGCGATAATTCTGTTGACCTCTCAGAGGATGCTTGGGGGGCAGGACACTGACGCTATTCGGATTTGAGCTACATTATTCTTTTTCGATGATTGCTGCTTGCTGTACCAGTTTTTCACACCATGATGTTTTCAGTTGTTTTGTTATTTTTAATTTTTTTTTTTCATTTGTGCTGTTGGTCTTTCTCTCATTTTGTATTTGTGTATTTTAACTTGAGAGAATCTTTGTACTCATTCTAATATTTTTCAGAAAATTTTCTATAAAAAACTTTTTAAAGTACGAAAAATCTATTGGCTTCACCATTTTTTCTAAAATTCAGAGAAAATAAAGAAAAGCTTGGCTTTTTTTAAAGCTCGCCCAATGCTGGACCCACATTGCCTATGTCGGCAAGGGCCCCACCAAAAGATTAAATTAGCCTTATCTGCTCCATTCTAATTTGCACGCTACAGCGCACGTGTCTGAAACCGGCCAAAGAAATCGATTGGAATCCGAGGGTCGAGAGAGAGGAGCGACGTCCGAAGCCCCCGAATCTTGAACTCGAAGAAGAAATTTGGGCTTCCGACGGTCCTCGCCGCCGCCGCCGGAGAAAGATAATCCCGTATAGAGAGAGGATGAAGGAGGTGGTTCTTCACGTGTACGACGTGACCAACAGCGAATCGCCGAAGACGAACAACACGATCCTCAGCATCAATAAGATCTTCAAGGACGGGATCGGAATCGGTGGCATCTTCCACAGTGCCATCCAGGTTCTTTTTCTGATCCCCTTTTAACTTGATTTTCTTGATGGTTGAATGCGAAAATTGATAAATTTTATACCTAATTCGAGATTGTGTATTGTTCTGATGTCACGGGGGAACGATTTGTTTCGAGATCTTTGTTAAATTTGTGTTTTTTAGAGGGAATGGAATGGGCATTGTGCAAATTGAGGTTTGAGAATCGTTGTTGGGCATGACTGATGATTTGAATTGGGTTGTTTATAGCGAGATTTAGCAATTGAGTTTGTCCTGTTGATCGAAGATTCGCTAGGGATTCTAGGGATGGTGTATATTACTAGATTTAAATATCGATGAGCATGAAGATTGATGAATACGTGATTGCATACGCAGAGTCATTGCCAAATTCACAAACGGCTATATTGCCCTTACAATTTGAGTTTAATGATAAAACTGGTTTTGATGCGCTTTGAAGCATGCACATGGCGAGCTTGCTAGGATTTGGATAAGGTTGTAAAATATGAAACCTTTGCTGTTTTACTCAAAGCTTATGCGCTTCAGAAGTGTATGCTTTTAGTACAAATCTTCCTAGATTTTAAGCTCGCTCTCTAGTAGTTTAGTACCTATAACTGTAGTTAATAACAGTTAGTACTTCCGGTTCACCGTTGGTCTCCACTCTTTCTTAGATGGATTCTCCCTCAGTTAATGCCAAAGCTTCATTGGTTTCTCTCTTTCCCTCTGCTTCAATGATAGCCCCTGTTTGATCAAATGGATCACTGAATTTGGATTTTACAATACCTGTTGGGGGTGTTATTCAATTGGAATTCTTGGGTGGGACTGAGATATCTTGTGGGATTTCATTTAGGAGTGTTATTGGTTTGGGACATTTTGTGAGATTTCATTTTGAAAGTGTTATTGGTTGTTGGGACTGAGATTGAGACTAGACTTTCAAAAGTCTCACTTTTTGTCTCACTATATATATTTCACCCACTAAATCCCACAAATTTGTCTCAAGGAAAAAGGTGGAGCTGAAATTTGTCCTAGGATTTGGGATTCTCTCTCTAGTTTAGTATCATTTTAGTAATTGGACAATAGTTGTTTTTTAATCAAACATGCTCAAGACTAATACTGCATTTAATTATTAATTTAAAGACATTAATTATGATCATGTTTAATTATTTAACTATTGACCACTAGTTTTCCCCCTTAATTACTAGGCATATATTGTTTTGTAATATTTGTTTAGAAATAAGATGGAGCTAATGCTCTAGTCATAAGCTATATTAAATGTAAGCATAATCTAAGTGCTTTCAAGCAAACCCTAGCAACCAGCCAGTATCATATTCAACACATTCAAATTCACTCATACTACATATAAACAACTATATCCTAACTATCTAAAGAGTAGATCCAAAACTAAAAAGCCAAGAAAAGCAACAACTTCTAGAGAGACAGTCCACTCCCACAAGCCACGATCGAACTCAACCACCATCATCAATAGTAATTCCATTATCAGGAACATTTAATTATGAAATTTAATTATTTAGAATTTTAATAATTAATTATGAGTACTAATTATTTTAATAATATTTAAATATGTAATAGCAGGTACTTCATTAAGATAGAAGAATAAGTTAAAAAGAATATTAAAATAGTTAATAATAATCAATATGTCATGATTTGTCCCAATCAAATTCCCAAATTTGTCTCAGAATCTCAGAATCCCAGATAATTTGTCCCAGACTCCCAGTCTCAGTCTCAGAAATTGTCTGGGTAAGACATGTTCCAGTGCCACTTAAGAATCCTAGTTGAATAACATCCCCGTTGCTTCTGTGTTTGATCACTTAATAGACCTGTAGATAATATAATCTACCACCTCATATGGACAACCCAAGCTACCTCAAAGAAAATATTCATATGTAGGAAAATATAGGTGACATTGTAATTGGGTTTAACCTAGATGCACACCCAAAACATGAACCTAGGGTTTCACGAAACATACCTCTATGATGCCAAAGAGTGGCACAAGGGAAACCAGCTTCAAATGATCTCAACATTGTTCCAGGTCCTTTTCTGTGTTGAAATCCCATTCAAGAAGCTGTGACTTTTTTCAATTTGTTTCATGCCTCCCCAAACTATTCGATGTATTCGTCATACTAGTTGGCATGACAGGTTGAGATCACCCCTATAATTAAATATTAAGAATTGCCTACGTTACAAGTGGCAATTGTACATATATTACTATTACCAATTTGGTATTTTCTGAACAGAGTTTGGATACTTGATTTTATTAGTTCAAGTCAGCCATAAGTTCTTCTAATTGAAAATATTGATCCTCAATATAATTGATTTAATTTCACTTCACGCTCCGAATAATTGATTCTTCAATCAGTACAATATTTTTGGGCAAAACAGAGGATATCTCAATTGAGAGAGAAAACGTGTAAATGCCATGACTATAGGAGCCCACCCATGATTGCCACGATGTGGCTTGAAGGGATTGAATTAGGAAGACTCTGGAGGAGTCTCAGCTAATGGGAGGGAGAATATTGTTAAGAGGCACGTAGTTTAGGGGTCTTGAGAGTCGCAACAATTAGAGTTCTTGGTTGCTTGGAGAGTTCTAACAATATGATTATATAGAAGGGAGAAACCTCTCTCCCAAAAACCCAACACCCTAATCATAACCCAAGTCAAGCCCGGGCCGTGCCAAACCCCACCTGCGGTTCAGCCAGTTTTAGATGCGGGGAATATTGGGCCGGTCCAACTCATTGGGCTAACATCATCAGTGGCATGGAGTTTGACTACCCTTATCCAACTGAGTACCTCATCCTTCATTGCTCGTACTTGGTTCATGCTTGGATTTGGTTCCAACACATGCTACCCCTATTGCTGTCATCCATCCGCACTGTTTTAGGTGCTCGGGGACTACAAGAAGTACCACACAACTGTCTCAACAGTTGGATTGCTCTGTTGTGGTACACATTTGACCGTGGGCATTTCTGTAAAGAGCATTTAATTCCTTTCAGCAGTCTCCTGAGGCCATTCTTAGCTGACTTGATCACGATTCCATGTACTAGATGATCATAAGTGTTGAGTGCAGCAACATATGCAGCTCAAATCTACTGTTATTCACTTCCTTGACCACACTTCTTCTGCACACTTCTATTATTTAATTCTTTTAATAAATTGATGACTGGCCTACTTTCTTCAAAAAATAAAAAGCGACCTTTGCTCTTGAGGCCTATCTCAGGTGGTAAGGATTGGGTGTGGGTTTTGAGAAGTTTACATTGTTGTTCACACCAAGGTTTGATTACTCGGTTTCGGTTTCGGACCCTTCTTTCATCAAAGATTTCGATCAGCTCTTTTGGTTTCGTTGGTTTCAATGGTTTCGTTTCAAGTTTGAGTTTTGGTTTTAGTGTTTATAAACATGTAGGTATCTTTTACTATTTGCATATATATTGCACAGAGGCACATAATTGAACATGTAGACTGAGTAAGTATTAGTCAAGAGAAGTGTAATTTTGATTTTGATACACAAATATAAATCAGAAATTAGTAAAAATTAAAATGAAAGTTATCAATCTATGGGTTACTTAAGGTTATAATTAAATTTAAGTTGAAATTATCTAATTGTAATCTAATTATGACAAATTAGGATAAAATGATTTTAGATGGTTATAGAAGTTAAAGGGAGATGAAATAATTACTTAGAAACATTGCAATTTCCCTTTCTTCTCTAGTTTTTTTGTAGGTTTCGGTATGTTTAATTTGAAACTTACCGAAATTATTTGAAATTGACTGATAACAAGTGCATCTCGGCTAAAACTTAGCGAAATCAAAACTTCATTGCTTTGACATAGGTCCAAAACTTAGTCTTGGGGTGGTACTCACCGAAAGACGAAACGGGTCGAAACTGAGACAAAACTGATGAAACCTTAAACCTTGGTTCACACAAACTCACAAACCAAAAAGGAATACAAAAACAAGAAAGAAAAGAAAAGAAAAGAAAAAGAAAAAGAAAAAAAAAAGAGAAACTTCATTGCTTTGACATAGGTAACTATCTGAATCCCTATTCTTGTCTCTTTATTCATATTACAGGGCATTTATTTGTCACTATCAACATTTTAGATTTGTGTTTTGAGCAATCCCAGAAACAATGACTATCCCACTCTTTTGTGTCCTGGTTTGTCTCCTCTAATTCTTCATATTTGAAATCCACCCCTTTACTTTTTATTTCTCATCTTCTCTTTTCAGCTCTCATTCCCTTCTTCTCTTTTCACCTCTCCCCTTATCTAGCTCTAAATATACTTGTTTGAGTTTGCAACAGATGTAACCTTATGTGAGCCTCCAATTTAATACTTTCTTCATCTCTCTGGTTCATTGTTGATTAGTTATTTTTAGATATAGAAAGTGGTTTTGTCATCACATGTTAGTGACCTAGGTTTTTAGAAGCAAGAAACTTACACATAGACAATTAATGTTTAGAAATTAGGTTGGTCTGGGCCCAATGGCCCAAGGGGCGCCTAGCACCTGGAGCCACGTAAACAACTGCCTAACCAAAGTGCCCTAAAGTTTGGACTGGTTATAGATGCAAATATTATGTTTGCAAATTTACTTAAATTGTAAAGTCTCTCTCTCTCTCTCTCTCTCTCTCTCTCTCTCTCTCTCTCTCTCTCTCTGTGCGCGCGCGCGCGTGTAAAATTTATACTAGTTTTTTTGATTAAGATAAGAAAAAGAGATGGAAAGGCACAAGTTTTCTTCTTCTTCTTCTTCTTATTCTCTTTTACAGCAACAAGTCTGACCTTTCCTTCTGCTTTTATTGTAATCTTAATGGAACCGATTACGAGAATTAGGTGTCCCTCTTTTTTATGTCACTTGTTAGGACATTGGGAGTAGCCACTTATCAGGAATGCAGTAGCCACTCATCAGGAATGCACTATGATGTGAGTTTCTTACAGAATTGGGCTATTCAATAGCCCTTTCAGCTGCTTGCCCATCCCTTATGTCTTGTGACAGCTGCATGTTTGCAAATTAATTATATTTTCAACTTACAGATGGTATGCCTGAGGCTGCTTGGTAGCAGTAGTGGAGTAATCGGGTGACTTTTGCTTGGTATGCCTGAGCTTACTAATAAGGTTGGTGTCATCTTTTTGGTGTGCATTCTGACGGGGGCAACGAGAGTTGGAGCCACTTAATAATGGGTGTGGGTGTGTTGGTGGCGGTGGTTGTTGGGGGGGGGGGGGGGGTGTTATCAGGATTGAGAGGGGCTGTCCTCCTCTAGATGTGGCTCTCCACTTGATTTTTCTGCTCATGCTGTTGAGTATGCACTCTACTGACTGTCTGTTTCTGTTTATATCTGCATGAATTTTCTGACTAGTTCTCTAAAAAGCTGATGGAGGTTTAACTGATTGACTCATTATTTTCTTGGATATCTATCTAATGTACCCTATTAGTCTTTTGCTAATAGTTCAGAAGTGGGGAAAATTAGATAGAAACTCCAATTTTATGAATTTGTTTACTTCTTGAAGGATGACATCTATATTGGCAGGTTTATGGTACCGAAGAATGGTCGTTTGGATTTTGTGAATATGGTAGTGGAGTCTTTAGCTGTCCACCAACTAAAAATCCAATGTACACATTCCGTGAGTCCATTGTCCTTGGACAGACTGATTGCACAAATGGCAGGGTCAACCAGATCTTGAGGGAACTTAGCAGAGAGTGGCCTGGAAGCTCGTATGATCTGCTTTCAAGAAACTGCAACCACTTTTGTGATGATTTTTGTGAAAAGCTTGGTGTACAGAAACTCCCAGGTGATGTGGTTTTCTGTTATATGTGGTATTTTGCATAAAATTCATTTCATTAAATTATATGTTTGTCTTGTTTATATTTGATTGTGGACAAGCTCAGTTAGCTATAAGAATTTATTTTTTTTTGATTCAAAATAGTAGGTCTCAGGTTCCACAGTAATGACTAAATGAGATTCTATTATGATGTGTGATGACCAAGCCATCCTACATGTATGTACGCGCGCACATGTTCATGCACACACTAATCTAACACATATGTATCATATTGTATTATATTGGTATATGTTGATTGTACATTCTTTTATTTTGGATTTCTGCCTATTTATCATCGTTTATGTTGGCGGCATCAGCCTTAATTTTCAAACTTTAGGCTCATTGTCCCAGATGAAAGTATTAGTTGGCCTTTCTTCTCTTTCAATAAGGTATTCCATTTTTTGCTTCGACTTACATTGAATTTCTATGTTATCCTTGGATGATATAGAATTGTCCAGATGGATTTATCTACTTCTGTGACTATTTTTGATCTATTCTTGTATCTCCTAAGTTTGATGTGATGTTTGCTCCTAATACTTCTATAATTCTATTCATTTTCTTTGCTTTTCTGTATTACTTGGAGCAGAATATTCCCCCCCCCCCCCCTCCTGTTCTGTTTACTTGATGCTTAAAAGTAATGGCATTTTGTGCTTAACGCATTAGGTACCAGCTCTTACCGTTTTGCTTTGAGTAATGGAATGAGGATCATCAGAATATAAATGTCATCGTCTTTTAGAGCTAATATTGTTCCGCCCAATATATTTGTCAGTGTATTAGGTTATGCTTGTCTATTTGCTTATCTTGTGTGAGTAAGCTTCAATGAGTAGGTTCCATCACGACCAGTAACGTTATGTTAATGCTCTTCTATTTACGCTAAGCACAAGAGGAACTCATCTTGTGCAGCTTAGCTCTTCTACTCTTGGATCTTCTAGTTCATGCTTGATTTTTGCGGTTTTTTCCGGCTCTCATTTTGCCTTGAAGAGGTAAATCTATTGTTAGATCAGATAGAAGTATCAGTGGTGTACGAATTGGAAATTTGGAGACATGTGCTTGCATTTGCCTTGTCAGATTTGATGTGTCATGATTTTGTAATCTATTATACTATATAATACTTGATATTTTGGTGCTAATCATAAGTGCTTTTTTTTTTTGTGTGTGTGTGTGTGTGGGGGGGGGGGGGGGGGAGATTAGAGAGAGAGAGAGAGACTTGTGTCATTCCGGAAGGATTCAAAGCCGAATTCTTCTCACTCAAACACAAACCTACGACATTCGAATGTAAGATCCACCCCGTTGAAGTTGATCTACATTATTTCGAGTAACTAAAAACTAAAAATATGTATTTGGAATACTTTTTGCTCACCTATCAAGTATGCGGAAAATGGACGGCCGAAAATAGCATATTGCTTAGATCTACGTCTTTAGACATACAAATTCTCGATCTGACCATTTCATCATGATCTAAACACTTAAAAACCCTCACAGATCATTTTTTGTTAGGTTTCAAATATTTCACACCGTTAAACTAACCAACTCACTATTTCGGCCGTCCATTTTGCGCCTACTTGATGGATGGGCAAAAAGTTTTCGAGATACATGATTTTTTGATTTTTAGTTACTTTAAATAATGTAAATCACCTTCAACGGAGTGGATTTTGCATTCGGATCTTGCATTCGGATGTCGTCGAGTTGTATTTGAGTGGGAAGGATTCGGCCTTGAATCCTTCCGAAATGACACAAGTCTCTCTCTCCCCCCCCTATGTATGTATATATGTGTGTGTGTGTGTGTGTGTGTGTGTGTGTGTGTGTGGTGTGTGTATATATATATATATATATATATATATATGTATTCAATGACGCTTAGTGGTTCTTGGCTTTGTTTTGTGGCGTTGTTATTCATATTTCTTTGATTTGGAACATATGAAGCGCACACACAACAAATCCTTAAAAAGTAGGAACACCATAAGCCAACAACACCAAAGAAATGAATAGTTTGCATAAATTTTGGAAGGAATTTTTTTTATTCTGATTGTTATGGCTATTAATGCTGAGGAACACCAACTTTTCAGACAATGTATGACTATATATGGGAGGTATTTTTTGTCTCTTCATATTTGTAACCTAAGTAGATTTTTTTCATGTGTGATGCACATGATACACAAAAAATGGATATGGAGATATGCATTGAAATATAATATTGGAAAGCTAATAAAATTGAAAAATGTATAGTAGATGTTGAGCATACAGGTTTATGTGCTGAAAATGAAGATGACTATTTTAAATAATTTTAATCTGTTCGTTTCCGATCCTCAATTGGGTATGACATGAACAACTTATAATTGGCTATTTGACTTTAAAAAGCAGAAGTTAATGAATAGGAGAACAGTGGCAAAATTGCAACGTAAAGCAATTTTTTTGGTCCTTGTCTATTTGGACGTTCATTAGGCAAGCACACATTAGTCCAACAATCAATTTGCAACCCATCTCGAAGGGTTTTATTATATATAATAGATATGTAATAGATGTACCTGAGTTCTTATTTCAAAACATATTTTACATTTATTATAAAACATTAGGACTTTGTTTCCAATTAAATTATGATGTATAGTATTAGAGGTCAAACACGCCATATATTGACTATCATGAGAGCAAACGAAGCCCATAAGTAAAAGGGTAGGGCCTTATAATTCCTTGCTATTTTTTGTCAATATTTGGCTCAGTATGGGTGTGGACAATTTATCATGATATGCAGTACGGCTTCTGCACATATACATGCTAAAAGTGTTTATCAGGTTACCTGGAACAAAGACCCCTAACATCCCCTTTATGTGGTTTAGAATTCTGTTATGCATCTCTACCAAAAATCTGTTTGATCTAGTTATGCTGTTTAACATACCAAAAATCTGTTTAATCTAGTTATGCTGTTTAACATACCAAAAATCTGTTTGATCTAGTTGTGCTGTTATTCTTAGTTTCTAGATACGCTGTTATGCTGTTATCACTAACATCAAACAGATTCTTATGATCGCTATTATGCTGTTACGCGTCATTTTATTTTCGTGTAATAACAAGAATCTGTTTGCTTTAGTTGGACTCTGCTCATGTAGGTCAGTAGTGGCTGCTCGTAGTTTTTCTTTCATTTTTTTGGCAATCTGCATTGACTTTTCTTATTTTTTTGACTTTCTGAAGTGTCACAAACTTATGTTTCTTCAACCAGCAAACTTTTAAGGTTGGCTGCATGCTTATTTTGACCCATTTCATTTTACTGCATGTGCATGAGTATGAGCGTGTCCATGCATGCGGGTTGTTGCAGCCCTTGCTGGTCTTGTGCTCTGCAGGGCATTTTGTTTTATATCCAACTGGCTTCTTTGCATATTGGTCTTCCATCAATTTAGCTTTTTACATGGAATTTCTGTGTACTAAGTTGATGTTTTCTGTTGCATTGATATATTTTAAGCTTACTGGTAGCGCTGACAATTTATATTATGAAATGTTTCAAGCTCCCCAAGGTTAGTTTTAGTGTACATACCATCTACCTTGAAAATCCACTTGAGGGGACATGAATAGGGTGCATTGACAGCTAGGCCCTTGATGACCATTGAAATTTCTGTTGTGGTTGATGTCTGTGTCAATGCATTCATTCTGGTTAATTATTTCGTCTGCACTGTGGCATGGTTGTTACCCACAACGCCAATGATATTTGGAGTCGGTTGAGCTAAATTGTTTAGGTCACACGGAGATTTTTGGCTAACACGAGCAAAGCTCAAATTTGGAAATACCAAACCTTGCTGTGTCTGAGCATAAGGTTAATTCTCTATTCAAAATGTTGAAGTTTCTAAGCAACAAGCATTGATTTTTGAATCAGGAAATCAATCTCTGCTCCATGGGATGCTACTTCTGTTTCCCCATCATTAATCTCATACTTTCATTAACCAACATTATAACTTACAAAGTTAGAATGGAATCAAACTCATAGGAATCTAGGATTGATACGATCTGAAATTGGAATATGCACCATAACACAATATCATGGAGATCTAGATAATTTTCTATAGCAGAGTGAATAGAAAGTTTGAGAGGATGCACTGGAAAATAGATAGTGTGACGAGGAAGGGAGAAAAAATTACTACGTCAATAAAGAAATAAGTCCCAAGGATGAACTTGATTGTTACCCACAACGCCAAGGATATTTGGAGTCGGTTGAGCTAAATTGTTTAGGTCACACGGAGATATTTGGCTAACACGAGCAAAACTCAAATTTGGAAATACCAACCTTGCTGTCTGAGCATAAGGTTAATTCTCTATCCAAAATGTTGAAGTTTCTAAGCAACAAGCATTGATTTTTGATCAGGAAATCAATCTCTGCTCCATGGGATGCTACTTCTGTTTCCCTATCATTAATCCCATACTCTCATTAACCAACATTATAACTTACAAAGCAAGAATGGGATCAAACTCATAGGAATATAGGATGGATACGATCTGAAATTGGAATATGCACCATAACACAATAACATGGAGATCTAGATAATTTTCTATAGCAGAGTGAATAGAAAGTTTGAGAGGATGCACTGGAAAATAGATACAATGTGATGAGGAAGGAAGAAAAATTACCAAGCCAATAAAGAAATAAGTCCCAATTATGAACTTTCTTTACAAAACCTGATGCAGGACAGATCTAGAGATATGGATTTGCCTGTCTGAAAGCAAGCATTGCAGAGGCAATCTTAAAACAAAAAGAATTCGGATAAACAAGAAAAACAGTGCCAAATAGATCGAGAGGAAATTAAAATTGAGAAGCAGATAAAATAGAAAAGATTAGGGAGATTTCACACCTCTGACTTTCGGATTTGGAGATTTCACACCTTGATTATGATTTCACACCCAAGATATCGCACACCATACACTTAACTAGAGGAAAAGTTCAACTATTAACCATTGGCCATGAAAACCTAATTGACAGTTTGACATCACTCAAATTTCTCAAATATATAGCTAGGACGTACATGCTAAGTAATATATGTGGTCAGATACACGAGTCAGACACCCAATGCATCATGCAACTATTAGGTAAACCAATAGTAAACCATGATTCTTACTTATTTGACCAAACCAACAACTCTTTAACTCACAAAACTGCTAAACACTATAAGCCTGCCCCATAATGACTCTAGCTATATTAATTGCATTAGATCTCCTATCTTTTCCCTTGCTACAACTAGTGATAGTAGTCTTGTACATATTTTCTGCAATATCAACAAATTTTCCAACCATGTCTTTCCTGCTCATCCTTCTCCGACCATCATCCCCTAATAGTACTAATATGGTTTTCTGAGATTAATTAACATAGCAAGTAGGTGCCTTGTTGGTTTTAGCTATCAATTTTGAGGAAGAAAAACTGCTTTAATCTTTTGAGTACTTCTACCAAAATTACTTTATTATTGTGTTGCCTTTTCTCTGTTTTTCCTTCTCTCGTCTTTTAATAGAGTTCGTGAGTTTTATTTATGATATTTGGCATAATTTGCATTTCCCTCCTTTTCTTGAAAGTAGATTTAAATATACATAAAAAGTTTCTGTAAGTTTTATATGCTTCTCTAACTTCTACGGTCTTTGATTAATTATTAGATGAATGTTCTTTCCCACTATGCAATAATGTGTTCAAACTTTATAAAAGCTGGAATCTGTTGTATTTTGTGTTGTTGATATTGACCACAGGGGTTGCTAGTAATTCTTTTACGCTTCTAGGGTCTAATAACACGGTCGAGTGAATCATTATCAAATTGGAAGCTATTGGGAAATCTGATGATTTTTTTTTTTACAGCTTGGGTAAACCGTTTTGCGAATGCCGGTGATGCTGCCTTGGAAGCTGCAGAGAATACAGCTGTTAGGGTAGGATCACTTTCCTTGCATTTCCATTTTACCTTTTATTCATTTCTTGATATTGTAATACTATTAGACAAATTGTTGTGAGCACAACGCTTTTGAGGAAAATTAATAGTCCTAAAACAAATGAAACACATTTATAATTTATATTGAAAATTACTTGTAAACGCTTTAAATTATTACCTAAACATTTATTATTAAGGGTAAATTACAATATGACCCCTTGAACTATTGACCGCATGGTTAAAAGTCGTAGTCTCGATCGCCGACTCGGTGGGCTTTGAGACGCACTGGTTGCGGCGTCTCGGATCAGTTTAGGGTGATACGTGAAAAACACTACATAAAAAGCTCAAAAAAATTCTAAAAAAATCATGACAAATTTTAAAAAAATATAGACATCAATATTCTACCTGTCATTTTTAGCTAGTCACGGGTAAATAATGCATCCTATTATAATCTATGTCTAAATTAGACAAAAACAAAACAAAAGAAAAAGAAACGGTTAAAAGATAGTTTTTCTGAGAGAGTTTATCGGGTGTGAGAGAGGGGGAAAGAGAGAGAGAGAGAGAGAGAGAGATTGAAGGGAGGAAGGGGGGACTGGGGAGAGAGATCGAGGGGGGACGGAGAGAGGGAGGGGGAGAGAGATATTGGAGAAAGGGGGGAGAGAGACATCGAGTGAGAGAGATCGAGTGAGAGAAAGAGGGAGGGAGAGACAGAGAGAGATCAGAGGGAGGGAGGGAGAGCGAGAGATCAGAGGAGAGGGAGATTTGGACCTGGAGGCGGGCGGCGACGCGGGCGGGCGAACGACAACAACGGGTGGCCCGGTGAAAGAGATAAGCCTTAGATCTTCTCGCCGTTGCTGCTGCTTTATTTTTTATACTAGACTGACTCGGGGACAACTCGGTCGACTCGGTTGGATACGACTCGGCCGATTCGACCGAGTCGGCTCTGAGTGGGTCAAAAATCGAGATCCAGGGTGACTCACATCTTGGTCTCGTCGTGACGCCTGCCGAGTTGGAGACGACTCGGCCGAGTGGTCTCCGATTCGACCGATCCCTCGAATCCTTATTGACTGAGTAGCAGTAATGCCTCTTGAACTATGTTATTAATAAAACACCTTCTAAGTTAACAGTTAGAGTCAAGAATTATTTTATATTTTCAATTTTACTCTCTCTTTTTCTCTCTCTTGTTGCTTTCTCTCTCTTTTTTAGAACCTCTCCCTCCTCTCTCACCTCTCTTAATTTCTTATTACTTTTCTTGTATATGTCTTCCTCCCCTTCTCCTTTTACCACCATTTTTCCTATCTATTCTTCCTCCTCCCGCTTTCTTCCCCCATACAATCAATAGCAAAATGCAACAACAGTAGTCACATCAAGTTTCAATAGTAGCAACTTGGAGAGGATTTTGGGTTTGAATTTGAACAAGGGTTTGGGTTTTGGAGAAAAAAGAGTAGATTTGGATAGAGCAAAGATTGAGTTTGGGTTTAGATTTTGAAGAGGGGAGAGAGGTATTAGTTTTGAGTTTGGGTATATATTTTGAAGAGAGAGGAGAGTTTGAGTTGGAGGATGTTGAGTTTTATTTAAAGGATGAGTTTTGAAGAAAGAGGTGAGGGAGGAGTGAAAAAGAGAAGAATAAGAGAGAGAGAGAGAGAGAGAGAGAGAGAGAGAGAGGAGATGTGGGGAAGGAGAAAAAATGGTCTTGAAGAATTATGTGAGGCATTGATTTAAGAGATGGGTTTTAAAGATGTATGTGAGAGAAGAGTAAAAGAAAAGAAGAAGATGAGGAGAAAGACATAAGAGAGAAGGGCAATACAGAAAAAAAAAAAAACACCGTTAACTCTGGTGTGTTCTTGTTAATAACATAGTTCAAGTGGTATTAGTGATACTCGGTCAATAGTACATGGGGTCTTTCTGTAATTTACCCTATTATAATACAGAGAGCATGAGAGGTGTACCAACCATGGCATGCACGCACATAATCAAATTGCAAACCAAAAAAAAGTATATAGAATAGGTCCTCCAGTGCAATAAATTTTTTCCCAATGTTTGATTGTATTCAGCTTGTATATTCTCTACCAATATATGGCCAAAGCAGTAGGCAATGACTTAGCTAGGCAGCAAGTAGCTGCAAATAGTTTGTGAGTAGCCACCAGTTCACCATGTCGTGCATCAGGTTGCTTGGTTTGATTGGAATGCTGGACTCCTGTCCAGGTTAAAACATGATGAGGCTCTTCGTCTTCTTTTAAATACTAGGTCCTTTGGTTTCCTACTCTTCTTTCTGTTTTTCTTTCTTCTTTCTTTTTTACCATAGGTGATCAAATTTTATATTTCATTGAGAATACCTGCTAAAACTTCAGGTGACTAATTGGGTAATGTAAACATATATACAGATTCTTTTTTACACAAGTGATCAGACCTAATACTTTGGGAATGATTTTCCATTTGGAACTTTGGCTTATTTTGTGAATAAAAAATTGAATATGATTCAATGCAATAAATATACCAATTCGCCTCCTTGTTTCTTTCCCACTTTACGCATATTTGGAGGTTCTTTGTTGTTTCATAAGCTTAGACTGCATGGCCAAAAATGTTATGACCTGTTTGCCAACTAGATTCAAAGGTTTTGTTGCAGGGCCCTTGCTCTTTTTTGCACCAACTCATAGCCATAGGGGATTGGCAATTAGGTTTAAAACAGTCATGAAAGGTTTTGAAGCTTTCTCCACTTTAAGTTGTGTTTCACTACTAGACACATTTGATGGGGGAAAAAAATTAGGTGATGGTTATGATTTTGTTGGGGTATTTGCGGTGTTTGTGCGCTTTTTCTTTTTGTGGTTTTTGTGTTTTACCATGTTTGTCATATTATCGTGCACACGTTGCCCAGTAGCTAAGCTGATTTCCACTTGTTCCAATTATAAATTAAGCCAAACTTGATAAGGTTAATTAACGTTTATCTTATCGTCATTTTTGTCCCCTTTGTATACTTCAATCATTTCATATAATTTTGAATGAGATCTTAATATATAATTTATGATTTGTTTGAAAGTGCTGTTTTTAAAGAGTATATCAATATATATTAATACTTGGGCTGTACCGGTCCTTTCAAAGTTATAGATAGGGCTCTCTCTTTTGTAAATCATCTAGAGGGGGGGGGGGGGGTGAATAGGTGAAGAGCTAATCTAATGGTCACAAATGCGGAATTAAAAACTATTTAATGCAAACTAAAACTTCTTACACTAAACACCACGTATAACACAAGAGTGTAGTCGGATTCCTCGTGAAGGGCTCTGGACTAACTCCTCAAGATTCCTTTAAATAAGAGTTGAGGTGCCACGTTGGCTCTCTTGGTTGAATGCAAGTGTTAGCAAACAATCCCCAAGCATATATCAATAAGCACACAATGTATATCAAGCATATAATGATAAAAACAATAATAGCATGCAAGATATAAACAAGAGTAAGAGATAGAGAGTGAGCAATCGCAAACACGGGAGATTTGTTTCGAGGTTCGAGCACACTTGCTCTACGTCCCCGCCTTCACACTTAAAGGATTTCCACTATAAACCGATCCCACCGGATCACTCGGTACCGCAACACTTACAAGGCAAGTTCACACTTGAACTCCTTGGACTCTCTAGTCCCGTACACACCGCAAGCCCACTAGCTCCCCGAGGCCGCACCTCAAACACCGAGTTCTCACTAGAACCCGAAATACCGCGAAAACACTCGTCCGCCTCCTCAAAGACAAAGATGGAACTTTGGTGATCACAACTCTTTGATCACCTAAAATCCTCTCACAACAAATCCCTACAGGTAGATATAGCAATGGATAGCTCAAGTGTTTGTGTGAGAAAATAAGGATTGAAATGGTGGAGGAAAACTCAAGAAAATCACTTTGAAATCACTCTTGATAAACTCCCCTTTTAATTGGAAATATTGGCTCTAAAACAAGTGGAGAAAACCTCTTAAAAGAGTTGAAAAAACTGACTCAAAATCCACTTAAAAATCTTGTTTAAATCAGCCCCCAAAAGCCCCAATTTATAGGGCTAGAAAAACTAGCCGTTGGGAGCCAGATTGGCCTGTCGGTCGACCGCCTGGTCGACCGGCCAACGGTCAGATTTCTGACCATTGTGCCAGCGGTCGACCGGCCCGGTCGACCGAGGCTCTGGAACAGAGAGCAGAGCTCTCTGCCGGTCGACCGGCCCGGTCGACCGGGGCTTTCCAGAGAGCAAAAGCTCTCTGCGGTCGACCGGGTCGGTCGCCGGCCCTCCAGCAGTCCTGGCGTGCACGTCGGTCGACCGACTCGGTCGACCGACTTCAAGCTCGGTCGACCAGTCCGGTCGACCGACTTCAAGCTCGGTCGACCAGTCCGGTTGACCGGCAGAAGCCAGGTCAGGTCAAATTAGGGATTTAAAAGGTTGTCTTTTTGGCTTAAATAAAATCCCATAAAATCTCTAAAATTCTACAAAAATAGTTTCAGTATAATTCTTTGATATACAAACATGTTTGAGCAAAATCAAAACATGTTACAAACATATTGAACTATTTTTGTAACTTAGAAATTTTGGCTAAAAACGAAAACTGTATTTTTCTAAAATTGATTTTTTCAAAACTTCTCCAAATACAAAAACAAGATATTTTAAACACTTTGAAAGCATAGAGTGTATGGATATGATCCACTACACATACATGGTGAAATATCTATGTTTTTGACATTAAGCTCTAAATTTGGTTTTGGTTAAATACATGTAACTTTGAATACCAAAAATCAAAACGGTATTTTTCTAAAAGAAAACTCTTTTGTATTTTTTCAAAATAAAAATTCTTTATGAAAACTCATCTAAATCAAGAGTGTGTGTGTAAGATATACTTGAGCAATCCACCAACTATTCTATCCTTTACATTTTATCTAAAAACAAAATCTTATAAAACAAATCTAGACACAAGCCTTGATCTTGAAGTCTTCACTTGAAGTCTTTTCCTCTTCTTGACTTGGTCCAAACTCGATCCAAAGAGTTAGACTCCTCTTGAGTACTTGATGTGGTCTTGATGCACAAGCTCTTGAATCAAACCGTGCTAGCTCCAAAACTTGACTTTAAATCTTTTGTTGAAGCTACACACCTACTAAGATCTTGATCACAAATCTGAAACTAAATAAACACAAGATCATTAGTACTATAAGTACATGAGTTGATCATCATCAAAACTAGAGTGATAGGCCTTTGGGCCAACAATCTCCCCCTTTTTGATGATAACAAAACTTATGAAGTTATATATGCATGGTTTAAAGTAAAACTTCAAAGAAGCTCCTCCTTAACTCATGCATCTCAATAAACAAATAAATATGCAATGAAAGCTCATAAACATGTATGCAAATACAAGGAGATAAACATGCCAATCAAGCATAAAACTCATCAAATACTTTTTCTCCTATTTGCAAAACAAAAACATATATGCATAAACATAAATCCTTCTCCCCTTTATGAATAAAGGAAAACATGCATATATATATATATACACCAAATACTTCTTTCCCTTTTTGTCAATCATCAACAAAGGGGTTAAAGTAAAAACAAAATGTTCTCCCCCTTTTTGAAGGAGTGAAATCAAATCAATCACTAAAAGATATATGCGATATACATTCATGAAGAGGAAGACGCTAAGTTAACTTCCCTACATATATGCATTACATGAAGAAGGGATGACAAGCCCTAACTCACATAACGCATAATATGCAATGCATGAGAGGAGATGTGAAGCTCCCCCTACACACGTGTACCGCATAAAGAAGAGTTGTCAAGCTCCTCAATATAAGATACACTCAACATGAATCTATATGTAGAAGAGATGTTAAGCTCCCCTTGCATATGGACAAAACATATCAAAACATTTTTAATTTTCTCATTAAAAACAATTTTGAATTTTTCTCAACAAATTTTGAGAATTCTTAGAAAATCAAATTTTAACATATAAACAAAATTTTTAAGATACCAATTGTAGTCAAATTTTAAGATACCAATACCAATTGTAAATAAACATTACAAAATTTGAATTTTAATCAAAAATAGAATCATATTGATACCAATTTGAAAATTATTGCATATTTTTGATATGAATAAAAATATCAATTTTAAAAATAATGCATAAGCTTATTAAACAATCAATTGAGATACCAATTGAAAATAAGGATTTGAATCAAGCTTAGCATAAACAAACTTTGTGTTTTAAACATATAAACCTATTTTAAATTAAGCACAAATAAATCATATATATGTATGAAAATGAAAATACCAATAGAAATTGATATTATTTGAAATGAAGCATACATATATAGGAAACAAAATATGAGTATATACAAAATGAAAATACCAATCGAGATCAAGTATATAACCCATAACCTTCCACCCATTATATGCTCAAGATAAAAGATTTTTCAATTAAGCTTATAAGGCACAATCGCCCATCCGTCCTCCCATAGAGGTGTTGGTAGGGGTTTTCAAAATTAGAGTTTGAAAAATATTTTTAGTATTGAAAACACTACCAAATGAAGAATACTTAACTAGTTAAAATAATTTTTGAAAAACTAGTTAAAGATCCTTCAAAACATGAAGTCAAATCATATGTTTTTCATGAATCATACCAAATACACAAGAGTTGACACTCAAAATCGATAAGGCTCAAAAATAATCATAAAACAAAGTCATGAATAAACAAAATAAAGAGTGAGTGCACAAAAGTCATGTAATTAGCATTATCCATGAAGATAATCAATGAAGCTCAAAAACAAACATGAATATCATTTTATCAAACAAATCATGAAAATCATTTTTCATATAAAGATGAAAAACATTCATTTTTCATCTTAAAAAAAAACTTCTAGGTATATGTATGTTTTTATCCAAAACTAATAATATGCATACATATCCCAAACATACAAAAGAGTCCCTAATATATATTGCATGAAGGCAAATGACTCAATGTTATACATGTATATTTATTAGATTTGATACACAATACATATACATGAAGTAAAACATGAAATTGGCAAAACAAGTATAAATGAGAGAATCATCAAAACTAGGCTATACATGAGCATATAGTGAGTACAAATGAACAATGAAGTGCAAACGTATATGAATCAATTTGTTGCTCACTACTTGTACATATATATATATCCAAGTTTTAATAAAAACTACATTTAAACTAGTATTTAGCACATGAAGCACAAAACAAATAAAACATGAACATGCTAAAAATATCATATATGAATAAGCATGTAAATAAACTAGGAGTTTAGAGATAGTTACCAAACCAAAGAACTATACTCCAAATCTCCAAAATATGGTGGTTGTCCCACCAAACTTCCTTGATAGCGGTGCATCAAATATGTGTCCATCATGTCCATGTGCATCCACCATAAAGGCACCATCCCTCTCACGTCGTGTGAGAGCCCGCACCTACATCAAATACACAAGGTGGGGATTTTAGTACCATTTTCTTTGGATCCTTGAGGGTTAGCATTGTAAGGAACCCAAACATTCTTGTTATTAGCAAAATTAATGTGATGTATCCTATCAAAACAAAATTTTGCTAAATGGCCTTTGCGGCCACAATGTGTACATTTGTACACTTTAGGATGCATATGAGTGTGAGTGTGGTCATGGCATGCAAAGTGTGCATATGCATGAGGGTGATGTGCATGAATATGTGGAGTTTATTTCTTTGAAAATAAGGACTCCAATCTCTTATGGTTAAATGCACAATTGCTCAAAGTTGAGTTTAAACAATCAATTCTATTTTTCAAAACTTTAATCTCATTTTGATTAATAGTGGCATGTAAAGCATGGTGAGAATGAGAATCATTTTTCTTATTCTTTTTAGAAACATTTTCTTTTTCTTTTTCAACCATTTTCTTTTTAAAGAAGTGTTTTCATTTAAAGCAACTTCTTTTTGTTTTTCCACGGAAATAATTTTATTTTTCAAGGTAGTGTTTCTTTCACAAAGATCATTTATTTAGAAAGTAAGGAAACATTTTCATTTTTCAAAGATTCATTTTCTTTTGAAACATTTTCAAAATTTTCTTATAAAGAATCTTTTTCTTTTAACATGCAATCAAATTTCTTTTCATTTTCTTGTTATCTTTCTTAAGCATGTCATATTTTTCTAAGAGTTGTTGACAAAAAGATTCAAGTTCATCATAGGACATATCAACATCCTCTTCTACTTCGGATTCCATAGTTACCTCAAGGGGGTTATCCTCTTGGACCATGTAGCACACGTTGGAGGTATTACTTCCAACATCCAAATCGCTCCCCGCATAATATTGTTCTTTTTCGTTAAGGGAGAGAATTGTGTTCCATACTATAAAAGTCGAATCAATGTTAGAAACCTTAGATAGATAAACATCATCTAGGGTAGATCTTAACGCATGTAGGGCTTTTGCATTAGCCTCAATATTTTTGCCATTTAAACAATATGAATCTTTAATAGTGGCAAAAATAAACATTAATACCTAGGGCTTTGAGGAATAAAGACATCTTAACCTTCCAAGTTTGGATGTTAAGAATGTCAAAGGTGGGTGGTGACATGAAGTTCATGGTGTGAACAAATATTGTGATTAGCCAAAAAATGAGGATCTTTAACTCTAGGTTGTAAGACCCAAATCAAGAGCACTTGGCTCTGATACCAATTGTAAAGCACTTAGAGGGGGGTGAATAGGTGAAGAGCTAATCTAATGGTCACAAATGCGGAATTAAAAACTATTTAATGCAAACTAAAACTTCTTACACTAAACACCACGTATAACACAAGAGTGTAGCCGGATTTCCCGTGAAGGGCTCTGGACTAACTCCTCAAGATTCCTCTAAATAAGAGTTGAGGTGCCGCGTTGGCTCTCTTGTTTGAATACAAGTGTTAGCAAACAATCCCCAAGCATATATCAATAAGCACACAATGTATATCAAGCATATAATGATAAAAACAATAATAGCATGCAAGATGTAAACAAGAGTAAGAGATAGAGAGTGAGCAATCGCAAACACGGGAGATTTGTTTCGAGGTTCGAGCACACTTGCTCTACGTCCCCGCCTTCACACTTGAAGGATTTCCACTATAAACCGATCCCACCGGATCACTCGGTGCCGCAACACCTACAAGGCGAGTTCACACTTGAACTCCTTGGACTCTCTAGTCCCGTACACACCGCAAGCGCACTAGCTCGCCGAGACGCACCTCAAACACCGAGTTCTCACTAGAACCCGAAATACCGCGAACACACTCGTCCGTCTCCTCAAAGACAAAGATGGAACTTTAGTGATCACAACTCTTTGATCACCTAAAATCTTCTCACAACAAATCCCTACAGGTAGATATAACAATGGATAGCTCAAGTGTTTGTGTGAGAAAATAAGGATTAAAAGGGTGGAGGAAAACTCAAGAAAATCACTTTGAAATCACTCTTGATAAACTCCCCTTTTAATTGGAAATATTGGCTCTAAAACAAGTGGAGAAAACCTCTTAAAAGAGTTAGAAAAACTGACTCAAAATCCACTTAAAAATCTTGTTTAAATCAGCCCCCAAAAGCCCCAATTTATAGGGTTAGAAAAAACTAGCCGTTGGGAGCCAGATTGGCCTGTCGGTCGACCGCCCGGTCGACCGAGGCTCTGGAACAGAGAGCAGAGCTCTCTGCCGGTCAACCGGCCCGGTCGCCGGGGCTTTCCAGAGAGCAAAAGCTCTCTGCGGTGATCGGGTCGGTCGACCGGCCCTCCAGCAGTCCTGGCGTGCACGTTCTGTGCACGTCGGTCGACCGACTCGGTCGACCGACTTCAAGCTCGGTCGACCGATCCGGTGGACCGGTCGACCGACAGAAGCCAGGTCAGGTCAAATTAGGGATTTAAAAGGTTGTCTTTTTGGCTTAAATAAAATCCCATAAAATCTCTAAAATTCTATAAAAATAGTTTCAGTATAATTCTTTGGTATACAAACATGTTTGAGCAAAATCAAAACATGTTACAAACATATTGAACTATTTTTGTAACTTAAAAATTTTGGCTAAAAACGAAAACTGTATTTTTCTAAAATTGGTTTTCCAAAACTTCTCCAAATACAAAACAAGATATTTTAAATACTTTGAAAGCATAGAGTGTATGGATATGATCCACTACACATACATGGTGAAATATTTATGTTTTTGACATTAAGCTCTAAATTTGATTTTGGTTAAATACATGTAACTTTGAAAACCAAAAATCAAAACGGTATTTTTCTAAAAAAAAAAACTCTTTTATATTTTTTCAAAATAAAAATTATTTTATGAAAACTCATCTAAATCAAGAGTGTTTGTGTGTGTAAGATATACTTGAGCAATCCATCAACTATTCTATCCTTTACATTTTATCTAAAAACAAAAGCTTATAAAAACAAATCTAGACATAAGCCTTGATCTTGAAGTCTTCACTTGAAGTCTTCTCCTCTTCTTGACTCGATCCAAACTCGATCCAAAGAGTTAGACTCCTCTTGAGTACTTGATGTGGTCTTGATGCACAAGCTCTTGAATCAAACCGTGCTAGCTCCAAAACTTGACTTTAAATCTTTTGTTGAAGGTACACACCTACTAAGATCTTGATCACAAATCTGAAACTAAATAAACACAAGATCATTAGTACTATAACTACATGAGTTGATCATCATCAAAACTAGAGTGATAGGCCTTTGGGCCAACATCTTTTAATTATTTAGAGCCTAAGATGCTGGTGATATGAAGTAGTAAAATTGGTCACAAACTACTGATAACTGACTTAAAATAAAGATACTAGTGGGAAAAATGAGTAGTTTGACCAATAAATGAGTTAATAAATCAAACAAGCTACAAATAACACACCAATATTTTATGTGGAAAACCCTTTCATGAAAAACCATGGGACAAAATCTGAGCAGTTTTACTATTTCAATAAATAGTACAATTTTCCAAGCTTGTCCAGAAAACTCAAAAATTCCATAGAAAATAGGGAGTTGTACAGTTTTACTTCCACAACAAAAAAGAATATCCAACCTTGTTAGAGCACCGGAGTAGCACCACTATTCAACCATCTATGATGGGAACCACCTCAAGAGAGTATCACCAGATTCACTCTTATTTTATCTTTTTCTCTTTTTTACTCTTTTCTCATTGTTTGGTATAAGTTGCTTTGTGAGAAATAACAAAGAGTGGATGGTTCCTTATATAGGCTCAAATGAGGGTTGTTGGAGCATGTATATTTTGCATAACACATTATTTCATCAACCAGTGATTATGCCACTAATCTTCGCCACCTAATCTATTTTAGATTAGGGCTGGATTAGTTCCTTACAATCTCACCCTTCCAGCCCAAAATGTTTCAGACTGGGAAGCTACTGATTTTTTCCTAACAAGTGGTATGAGAGTTAAAGTTCTTAGCTGTTATATCACTTATGTGTGAACAATAAAAACTACAAGCTGCATGATCACCATTAGCGGATTTAATTGGAGACCTGGAAATTTGGGATGGAAGATCTATTACATTGTAAATGTCTCAATGCACCCTTAGAAGATGATAAAGCTAAACCAAATGATATGACTTGTGATGTTTGGAGAAGACTTGATAGAAAAGATATTTGGTTTATTCAACAATTATGATGATAAGTATTTCATCATGTCTCTATAGATAGTACATCATGCTCTCTTTAAAAGAAGTTGCAGAGCCTCTATGAATGAAAAACAACCAGAAACAATTTTTTAATTGTTAAGTTAGTTAACTCCAAGAATAAGGGTGTAGTTTCTATTGCCAAACACTTGATGAAATTCTAAGTATAATTTACCAGTTTCTCTCTATGAAATTGGTTCTTAATGGTGATTTGCAGAATGTGTTATTACCAAGTTCCCTACAAGAGAGTGGGAGATATTGGTGGTTTGCCTAAGCAACTCTGCTCCAGAAGGCAAAGTTTTCATGAGTTTGATCACAAACAGTTTGGTGAATGTAGAGTTCTTTTCAGAAGGAGGAACCTAGTCATATTACAAGCTCTTATATGGAGAATAGAGGAAAATCCAAATCAAAAGATTAAAACAAATACTTTAGATCCAATAGTAAGTCCAGACCAAGAAGAAATTTCTTGCTGTCACTGTGGCAAGGACACTGGATAAAGAACTACCAAATACTAAAAAAAAAAAAAAAAAAAAAAAAAGAAATCGAAGAATGAAAGAAAGTTGAATCCAATGAAAATACCACTGCTACAACTGAAGAAGATTTAGTTATATCTGAAACTTAGGATCCATTGAAAATACACTTCTCTTACTTAGATTGTCAAGACACATTTCCCCTTGCAAAAGTAACTAAGTAACCAACAATAGACTTTAGATATAACTAGATCACCTTTTGCTGTAGCAGTGGTATTTTCATTAGATTCAACTTTTCCTTCATTCTTCGCTTTCTCTTCCATTTCTCGAATTTGATGGTCTTTTATCAAGTGTCCCTTATAGTAAGAAAATCTATTCTTGGTCTGGACATATTCTTGCATTTAAAGTATTTACTTTTATCTCTTGATTTAGATATTCCACTTTCCTCTGTGATAAGGGCTTGTGACGTGCCCAGTTTCTTTTTTCTGAGATCTCCATTCAACAAATTTCTTGTGAACAAACTCATGAAAATTTTGTCTTCTGGCACATAATTACTTAGTGAAACCACCAATATCTCCGAACTCTCTGACATGAAACTTAGTAATAATAAAGTGTGCAACTCGGCATCAAGAACCATTTTCATAGAGAAAAGCTGGTTATTGTTGTTTGAATTTCATTTAAGTGTTTGGCGATAGAAACTTTATCTTTATTCTTGAAGATTGTTAGCTGTTTTTCTTTCATACAGGCTCTCCAGCTTCTTCCAAAGAGAGCATTATGTATTATCTATTGAGACACGATGAAATACGCTATCATCCAACCATTGTCGAATGAACCCAATATCTTTTCTATTAAGTCTTTTCTAATCATCAGTAGTCATATCATTTCGTTTAGCCTTATATTCAACCTCATGGTCTGAAATTTTTTTCCTTAATCTGTTGCAGCTTAGACAAGCAAAGGATGATATAGTAACAGCCAGCAAAGTGGCCTACAGATTCTTGGCCGGTGTAACCTTAAAATCATCAGCCACGTCAGAGAATGCAAGCAACTCGAACAATGGCTGCTCCAGATTTCAGGGTGCATGGTTGCGGAACCTCGTCTCACCCGGTGCCAAGCCATCAAGTAGTACTCACCCAGAGGATTCATCGTCATCGCCATCACCATCATCCTCCGATGATGAACTCTCATTGGAGCATAAAAAATTGACAGAACGTGTGCAGTCAGATCCTGGCCGCTCGACTTGACAAACAGATGCAAATATTTAGGGAATTCTTGTTGTTCGTTGCAAGTCTGAAGCACAATACTGTTTGTAGATGTGGATTATACTACGACATCTCTGTTTTGCTGTCATGATGGAGTTAATTACATTTGTTGTAGATGTGCAGTCTACGGTTGATTCTGAACCTTTTAATTCTCAATGTTTAGCCCGGGTTTTAACCAAAGTACCAGTTATGATTGTTGTTCACTTGCTACATTGCCATCATAATTATGTTTCTTGAACAGGAAAATGTTGGAAACATCAGGCTGCTCATCAGCCAGAGCTGAAGTTTTGTCTGTCAATGTATAGTGAAGAATTGAAACTGCTGGGAGATACTTTGCTATGCATTGAACATCTGAAGCATTTGCATGCATAGATTGGGACTACAACTCTACTAGCTCTAACATCAATCCTAGCGTGAGAATGTACAAACCTGATCTCATCAATTGCATACACTTCAACAAACACATCATTTCCTGCGAATCATTGGGGCAATGTGGATTGCAGCGCTGTGGCCGCTATCCTCGACTTGATCTGCCCCCCTCTTCGGTATCTGTCTCTTTCCCGGCGAGCCTTCTGTGGGTGAACGCAGCAGCGAAAAGAGTGGTGATGGCCTTCTGGCTCATTGTGCTGGATGGAGTTCAATCCAGGAGGAGCTTGGAGAGATTCTTGTGAGTTTTTGGCTTGTTCCTTGTTCTCTCAGTTTTGATCTATTTGTAGTCTGTAAGAATCACTTGCTGGTTTGTTAGGAGACATGACAGCAAAGGCTGTAGAGCTAAAGAAACAAGAGTCTTGAATTATTTGGCACTGAAACCCTACAAGGGCCAATGGTTTTTTTATTTTTATTTTTATTTTTTTTATCAGGTGATGAAAATCTGGAGGCTGGATTTTGTTGTGTGCAGTGGTACCAACTTCTTCATCATTATCATGTTATATACTGTTTGAAGATGGGTAATGTCTGATGCTGGGGATTAATTATTCAAAAAAGGCTCTCAACTGGGCCACAAATTGAGGGAGTGAGACCAACTTTACATGGCTAGACTTTAAATTTTCACAAACTTAAGATGTGCCAACATACACCAAGGGACAAAAAAGTTAAAGCACATAAATATTCACTAAGCATTGTGAGACCTAATGACATCAACAAAATTATGTGAAAAAGTTGATAAGGCTTTTGAACTAAGTTCTCAAGGTAGATTTGGATCCCCTCATCTCATCTGCACTAGAATTAGAAGAATCCAAGTCCAATGTTCTAACTGATGGTTGTAATTCAACTTTTCTGTAACTAACTCAATACACCTTGTGAATTGCACACACAAGTAGTTTACACTTAGTACTGTATGATATCAACGTGGACCGTACTTTAAAATTTTCAAGCAGAGTCCATCGCAATCACTGATGTTTTAGACTATGCTATGACCAAAAACATGTACATGTATATGGTAGAACTTAGAATTTCCATCTCCTTTCAATGCTTTTAGAAGATATATTGTGAAGAGTGTCAAACTAGAGGCCACTGACCCAATTGAAATTACTCATTTTCTGAGAGAAACCAAAACAAATCAGGCCTGTTTGTTTAGATGTGTTTTGCTGGATTCTATGGATTTGGGCTCTGACAAAGCTTGAATCCATGTTAGGATTCCCAAATCACGTGTTAGTTTTGCCAATGTGGGCTTGAATGTTTGGGTCCTGATCGTCATTTTTCGTCAGCAAAATTTGCATGTCATAATCGGGTCTTTTTTGACTGACTTTGACTGAATCATTGACACACTTAATTTTTATCAATCACTGTCACACAAATCAAGGCTTCTCAATTTTGAGCACAAATAAATAGCTCATAATATGAAATTCGGATTAATGAGCCAAATCATGATAAAACAAACAGTGAATTGGGAAATCTCATTCTTGAATCTGTTGACTGGACCTGACATTGTCAAGAATCAGCAAATTTGCTGATTCCAAACAAACGTGCCCTTCATCGCTGCTTGTTTTCTATTAGTCCACTCATAACCAATCATGCTAAAACATCCAAACATTTGGAGTCAAATATCTCTAAATGCCACAATTGATGTCAAAATACTCAAAATATCTCGTGCTACTCTTGTAAGAATCGGATACTTTCCACCATTATTTTTTCTCAAACTCAGAATATCAAAATATATTGCCTCATTCTATTGAAGAATAGTCTCTTTCATACGGATATCATTATCAAGAACTCAACCTTCGAATATCAGATTGGAAATGGATTGGATACAGTCTTTACCATATCCGTATCCGCACCCAACCTTTAGATACAGAAAATATTGAACAATGTGAAAAAATGATACGATGGTCGGCAATTGGTGCGGCGATGGTGGTGATTGGTGATCAACAGTCACCGGTTTGTGATAGTGGTGATGCTGATCAGTGGTGGTGGTGGTGGCAGTGACAATGATTATCATGTTGGTAGAAGAAGACAAGCAATGGATTAAAGATGAAAAGAATAAATATGATTATTTTATAAAATAATATATATTTTTTATGAATTCCCTTCCGGTGAAAATATATAATACCCACCTTTTATGATGAGAATTATATTCTTACCAAACGAGAGAATTTGATTCTCACAGAAATCCAATATTTCAGAGAATGTTGAGCAAGCTTCTACTAAATACATGAATTCTGCACGAGAACATAAAATTTCCGAGTAAATTCCTACAAACCAATCGCACCCTTGTGCTGTTTCTTAAGGGTAAATTACCCATACCCTTTGCCACCCCTGGTCACCAGACTCGTGACCACTCACCAGCAATTATTTCCTACAGAGAGCCCTGTTATTAGGCCAGGCTGGGCTGGAGACACCCATGGGTCGTCCCAAGCATTCGATAAAGTTTAACAATATATATTTTGGTGGAACATATTTTTCATTGCAAAACACACCAATTTTCAACAATCTTGGAAGACTATGTAGATGTAAACTAAATCTGCAATAAAAGTCTGCACTCGCTGCTCCTACTTACATTTTTAATAAACTAAATCTAACATAGTGATGCACTTTGGACCGGTGTCCTTTCTTGATCAGTTGAGTTTTAAGTGTAAACAATGTCAATGACAATAATACAAATATGTTAACAAAACTAGCGAAAAAAAAATTAACATGTTAGTAAAGAAAAAAAATTAAACAAATAAACTTGCATTATTAGACTAAGAAACGAGTAGTCGGATGAAAGAACAACGATCAACCTGCCGGCAACGCCCCCGGCGGCTGGCACTGTTGCTAGACCATGAGTCTTTAAGAGTTTCGCTCCTCATAGATCTCCACTTTGAAACCTCGCGTAGGTCTTGACCTTCTTTGGGGATTTCATCCACAAACGCAAAGCTTACGGCTGACCGATATTGCTCATCATCATTTAGCTATTGCATTCATTTTTCTCGTTGCTGGTCATATGTATAGAACTGACTTCGGGATTGGGCGTAGCATCAAAGATCTTTTAGAAGCACACACTCCCGGGGGGTCGATTAGGGCGTGGGAAAGGAAGTTCTTACTAGACCGAAAGGGAAGTGTTAACTCTCCTTCCTGAGAACAATTGAATCCCGGCGTGTAGCGGTTAAGTAGCGGAAAAAGAAAAGAACCATCCTTAATTAGCACTCAAATGACAAGTACCAAAATATGCTAAAATTAGAAATCAAAACCCCTGAATAGATACAAAACTTGCCGGATGGAGGGAAAACAGCGGAGCCACTGACAAGCAAGTGAGGACGAGATCCACCGTGGCAACAGCCGGCGAATCTGAGGCCGGCAGTTAATAACAGAAGAATGACAATAAGAAAACACACATATAAATTCACTGAAGCAAGCAAAGCAAAGCAAAGCAAGCACAAAGAAAGAGATCAATGGCTTCTCTCTTCGTCAAGATGGCGGTCATTGCTTCCCTTCTTCTGACAGCATTCGGAGTTTTCGCCCAAGGCACGTGCGGGGGTCATGTGCCAGCCAACGCCGTCTGCTACACGTCGGATCAGGCCACGTGCGACTCGTGCGTGGCCGAGACGACTGAGTTTCTCTACAAAGCATGCACGCATCTTGGGGGATCGACTTTCACGGCAGACTGTTTTGTCGCCGTGGACCCGTATTGAGTGATCTGCTCGTCGCCGGTGATCGCCATACCTCCGGCCGGCTACTGTGTTTGTCGTTGGTTTTCGCCGTCGTCGATGTGTCAGTTTTTTTGAGTGGTAGGTTTGCTTGGTGTGCGTCTCGTGTTGTTGAGTTTGCTCGATTGAGCTGAGTTGGTGCTTGTTGCTGTTTTAGTGGTTAAATTTTCTTCCGTATTGCTTGAAGAAATTGCTGGGAATATATGAGTTTGTTCGTGCATGGCTACAGGTTATAGTTATAAATTTATATATTAATGTCAGGACGAAACACTACTGCTCTGTCTGTTTGGCTGTCGGAAAGCAAACCCACGAAAATGCAGTGGGGGCTCCATGCTGTCAGGTTTTCGACTTCTTTCGCTCAAAATGTTTTGAAAATGTTTTTCATACTGTTGATGTAATTTGTAAAGTTAAAAATGAGTCTCATCCTCTCGGGACAAGCAAACAACACGACGGAGGAAAATGTTGTGTGACCCACATTGTCAGAGATAAAAACATAATTTTTACATCTATTTTTCAAAGCAAACAAATATGTCCTAAGCTAAAACATGATACCACATGCGACAGTATGACACGAGCAAGGACACAGTTGGGAAAAGAAAGAGCATACGGATGTTTGTGTGTGTGTTTTTGTATAATTCTCAGTTTCATGTATGGCAACCGACAAGATTAAACTTAAAGTTTAAAAGAAGAAGAAGAAAAACTTAAGTATTTACAAAGGGGGGAAAATAATAAAATTATGAAGAAAATATTTAAAATATAATTCTTATTTAAATAATTTTTAATATATACTTTCAATGTAAATCCGTAATTTAATAATTAAATTTTAAGAGCAAATAATTATTTGAAGAATTTTTCTTTTTAAGAGAATCTATTTTGAAATTTTTTTTTATTAGATATAAATGCATGCACCAGTGGCGTATGGTCAGGATGTGGGGCATTTTCAGTGAATATATGTAACTTTCAAATAATCACAAGCTTTTTTTTTTATGATAACTCAAACCGTGAGTTGATCCCCTAAGAACGGTTCTCACGAACTCATGTGAGAACTTTCACGTGGGCCGTCGGATCTGATAGAGATCTAGTTTTATTTGATTTGATTTATCAGATCCGACGACCCCCGTGAAAGTTCTCACAGAAATCCGTGAGAACCGTTCCCAACTCAAACCTGTGAGTTGATCCCTAAAAACGGTTCTCACGAATTTCTGTGAGAACTTTCATATGGATCGTCAGATCTGATAGAGATCTGATTTTATTTGATTTAATTTATCAGATTCGATGACCCACATGAAAGTTCCGTTCTTAGAGGATCAGCTCCCCTCAACCTCAGAAGAGATTATAGTTGCTTAGCTGATAAGGCACACGCGCATGTGATCCGTGGACCATGGCGGTTCAATGCACCGCAATTGTAGGAAGCGGGCTTCAAAAGTCCAAAGTCTCTGCGGCCCAATAAGCAGGATGCCGTGGTCCCTTGATGTGGACAGCGACTGTAATTGGATCCAGTTATCAAAGCTTGAAATTAGAGGAAGAGAAGGCCCATCACAATCAAATCGTTGTCCACGCGGTTGCAGCCCACGGCATCCTCGATCCAGCTCAGCACCGCCGTATTTCGCCATCTGTTGTTGTGCTTAGCTCATACTTGCGTCATCATCTTTGAAAGGGCTCTGTTTATTTTCAGGAAAATTTGGTTGAAAAGTTGGTTTTTGTGAGCTGAGCTGTCAGTTTTTTTTTTTTTCTTCTTTTTTTCCAGAATGTTTCGGATTGCTGGAGAAAATCAAAAGTAGTGCTGACATCATACTTTCACTATAAATAGAGAGAAAATTACTGAATTTCCACCCGAAGAGAGAGAAAACAAAATTCTTTGATATTGCTTCGAGAATTTGTTAGAATTTGAGTCGAATAAATAGTCTCACATCTAGTCTTGAGTAAAAAGACGCAGTAGATTCTTTTAAAGCTTGTTGGGCGCTCGAGAATTTGACAACAAATAGTCCCGGCGAGGGTATACAATTTGAAGGACTTGAGGTATCATCTCAAAAGATTAGGTGGAGCTGTTCAAATTCTTATACACTAAAAACTATCTCCATGTCTAGTCGATGTGAAATATTTGTTCGATCCAAATCCCAACAGAATTTGGACACCGAGAATGTGGACCTACTGTTGTTGGTGTGGCATGTGACCCCATGGACTCAGGGTTTAGGGTAAGAATCAAAGATGTCGGTTTGGAGATTCTAGTTGCATGTTCGCGAGCTGTAATTTGTAGTCATATAAAGTGTAATTTAACTAATTTGATCATCGAGTTTGAATACAAAATGAAGTTGTCTCTAAATTAAAATCAAATGAGGAGGAAAGAAAGTCCTAGATTCTGATGAAACGAAAAGCGGGGTTATACACATTTTGAGTTGTAGATCCATTTACGTGTTTGGTTGCAAGGAAGTGGGCGGAAGTAAGAAATGAGGAAACATAATTGCTCACTTTTATACTTAGCCAAACATCAGAAAAGGAAAATAAAAAAATTCCTTTTCTTTTTCTCTTTTACACAATCATGTTTTTACGTTCAGAATGTTACAGTTAATTTTGTGGTCATATAAATCTCATTTAAAATAAGCTGTAGCATAAAACAGTTAATTTTTTGATCATATAAATCTCACTTGCATTGTAATTGCAGTCCATTTTTTCTTAATTAATTTTTATTTTAATATTATTTTACGGTTAACTTTGTGGTCAACTTTTCACTTCCACTTTCACATTACCATTCAAACATTAGAAAAGACATAACATTTTCCAACTACTATTCCCAACAATATTCAAATACCGGAAAATTTACTAACCAATTCTCAAGTTTCAAAGGTAACTATTACCACTTCCTCACTTCTTTACTTCCTCACTTCCACCCTTAACTAAACAAACCGTAGACTAAGTATTTCAAAAAAAAACTTGTTCAACCGAAATGTTTCTTTCATCTATTTGCAATACCATTGTAATTCATCTAGTTATAAGAGGTCTACAATGTATTTGTGACTAAAATAAAATTTAATAGCTTCTTTTTTTTTTTCCCGTTTTGCAACAAAAACCTTAGCTTATTCTAAACATCTAGTATTTCAGTGCCATCCTTGATTACGAAACACGCCTCAATGGCAAATTTTTTTTTTGAATGGCAACTCAAGTCTTTCTAAAGACAAAAATACATAAGCTAACATCCAATATTCTTTAAAATAAAAATAATAAAATAAAAAAAGAACTAGCATCATATTGTTTTGGATGTGTTTGTTTTACATAAAATAACGAGAAAAAAGTGTACGTGGAAAACTCATTTTCGTTGTTTGTTTTGCTATTAATTCACTTGCATTTTTTACACATGCATTTCCTCATTTGCAGCTGCTATAATTAATTCAGTGGTGATGTAAATTTCATTTTTATTTTCTCACTTGTAGTTGATACAGTCAATTTCGTTATCACGTAAATCTCACTTGTAATTCACTTGCAGCCCAAAATAGTTTTTTGATAATAATATTTAATTCAATTTAATATTATTCAATATTTAATATTTTTCAATATTATTTAATACTACTTTTATTTAATAATTTAATCTTTCATATTTAGATTTTTTTTATTAGTTTTAATCTTTATAATTTTTACTATTGCTTTAATATTTAATATTTATTACTTAATTTGGTATTGTTATTTAATATTTTTGAATTTTATTCAATTTTTGAATATTATTTAGTAATTACTATATTAATATTTAGTAATTACTATATTATTATTTTTTGAAAATATTTATTATTATGCAAATATTTTTTATTTCATAATATATTATTTATTATTTTATTAGTCTATGTTTTAAACAATATTACAATATCCTATTATTTTATTATTTTTTATTATGTAAAATTTTAGTAATATTATTTTTTCAATAATTTTAAATATCCAGTATATTATTATTTTTAATTATTAGTTTAATATTTTAATGTTTAATATTTTAAATGTTTATTTATTTAATATTCAATTTCTTATTTTATTAATATTTTTGTTATTATTAAATAATTAAATAATAAATTTATTATACATTTTATTTTTAATAGTAGATTTAATTTTATAATATTGGTAATACTTAAATCACCAAATAGTTAATTTTGTGATCTATTTTCGCTCTTATACTTTTATATTACTAATAAATATTATAAAATACAATATACTTTTCATTTATACTTTCACAACACTTACACATTTTCTTTCTATTCATCGCTTACACATTTTCCCGCCGCTTGCACTAACCGAATCAGACTAATTATGTAAGCTTCTCAAATTTAGGTTGACCATGAGCCGCATCAATCAACCTCCCCACAGCCCGGAAACTCTCCGACTCCACTAGTGTTAACATCCCATCCCAAAATCATCTGGTAACTGCCAGCTTAACTCCCACAAATAAATACAAACAAAATCAAATCCCTCATCTTCCCCCAAAATGGTCCCAACTAAAAAGTGAAAAAGGTTTGCATACTTTATAAGCTCCCAAAAATCAAACCAAAAACCCCAAAACCCCCCCCCAAAAAAAGAAAAAAAAGAAAATGGGAGTAGCAGTAGCAGTACAAAGTTTCTTCCTCATCTTTTCTCTCCTCTCGCATCCCTCTCTCTCCACCTTCCACCCTCCAGACAACTACCTCCTCACCTTCACTCCTTCCTCCTCCCCTCTCCTCCTCTCAAACCCTAACTCCACCCGCTCAATCGCACCCACTTCCCCACCCCACACCTCCCCCAATCCCTTCTCCTTCTCCTTCCCCATCTCCTCCCCCGCCGCCCCCACATCCTCCGCCTCCACTTTTCCGCTCCCGCGCCCGCGCCCGCCCCCATCTTCTCCGTCTCCGTCTCCGCCTTCCCCCTCCTCACCCGCTTCTCCCCCACGCTGGTGGCCCCACCACCAAAGAGTTCCTCTTCCCCGGCCTCAACCTCCCCTCCCTCCGCCTCGCCTTCACCCCCGCGACCTCACCCTCCAGCGTCGCCTCCGTCACCGCCGTCGAGCTCTTCTCCGCCCCGCCCCGCCTTTTCCCCGCCAATGCTGGGCTGGCGGGGCACGTGCTGGAGGTGCTCCACCGGGTCAACGTCGGCGGGCCCCTCGTGACGCCGGAGAACGACACCCTGTGGAGGACGTGGGTGCCTGATGAGGCGTTTTTGAGGGGGAGAGCAGGGGAGGTGGTGGGGTTCTTGAGGGAAAGGATCAATTACCCTGCGGGCGGCGCCACCCCCGAGACGGCGCCGGAGAGCGTGTACGGCACGTGCCGGGAGATGGGGTGGAGAGGTAAGCAACTGGTGGCCAATTTGTGCTTGGAATTGAAACTGAATGTGGTTGAAGTTTTAATTTATGAACGCAGTTACTTCGAAATTGAGCAGTTTTGAATCATTATGACATTTTCATGATCTTCAGTAGAAGACTAAGGTTAGTTTTGCACGAATTTAGGCTGCAATTTGTTGAAAATTCAGGCTAATGTTACTCAAATGAATCAAGTGAAATAGATAGTTCATTGTTGTTTCAAGTAATATATCAATTAAAAATGCAAACTTTTTTTTTTTAACAAAACTGTAAAAAAAGAAGGAAAAGAAAAGTAGTATAATTCTGAAAAACGTTTTCATTCAATTTAAATTTCTTTATGTTTAATTCCAAACAGTTCAGTCTAATTCTGACATATGAATCACTCATCCAAGGATAGAACACAGTATGTATGTATTGGTATCATTTGGAGGAGGAAGCTTGCTATTTTAGTGAGAATTCAACATTATTTATGTACTGCTAAATTTTTCATTCAGAAAAAAAAATTGTATTATTACTTCTAAATTTTGTTTCATGAATTTGTACTTGAGACAATTTTGTGAACTTTTCTTCGTTTCTTTGTTCTCTGATAGCAGGTAATTCCTCCTTTGATCAGTTTAACCTCACTTGGGTCCTTCCCGTCTCCCATTCTCGCCATGGTTATCTTGTCAGACTTCACTTCTGTGACATAGTCAGCAAGGCTCTCAACGAGCTCTACTTCAATGTCTACATAAACGGCTACTCAGCATATGAGGACCTTGATCTCTCTTCCCAATCCTTCACCTTGGCTTCGCCTTACTACATTGATTTCATTGTGAATTCAAATCCCTTAGGGAGCATTCACATCAGCGTTGGGCCGTCTGAAAGGAGCCTACCCTGGAAGATCAACGCGATACTGAACGGGTTGGAGATCATGAAGATTCACGGGGTTGCCAGATTTTCGGAACCGAGAAAGAAGAATCACATTGGGGTTTTGATTGGGTCCATTCTTGGATGCTTCATTTTGTTATGTTTGTGCTTTGTGTTTCTTGTGATTGTGTTGCAATGGAGGAGGAGGAAGATGCAGAAACCTGTAGCGTCAGAATCGAGGGCTTGGTCACAATTGCCAGGGAGTTCATATAGCAGACTGATGGAGCTTGCCGCAACCACCTCTACTGCCAGCAATCTTAACCTTGGCCTCAAGATACCATTCTCTGAGATTCTCTTCATCACCAACAATTTTGATGAGAAATCTCACATAGGGTCAGGCGGATTCGGTAAGGTCTACAAAGGGGTGCTCAGAGACGGCACGGCTGTAGCTGTCAAGAGAGGTTGTCGTGACAGTAGCAATCGCGGGTCTAGACAGGGTTTGAGAGAGTTCCAAGCTGAGCTCTTGGTCCTCACCAAGATTCGACACTGCCACCTTGTTTCCTTAATTGGGTACTGTGAGGAGAGATCAGAGATGATTTTAGTGTATGAGTTCATGGCGAACGGACCACTTAAAGACCACCTGTATGGCGAAATGAAGCCTTATTTGACATGGAAGCAGCGGCTTGAGATCTGCATCGGATCTGCAAGGGCCTCGCCTACCTCCACACAGGCACATCTCAGGGTATTATCATCCACCGTGATGTCAAGTCCGCTAACATACTGCTTGATGAGAATTACACTGCCAAGGTTGCTGATTTTGGGCTTTCGAGGTCAGCAGAGCCACACATTGATCAGACTCATGTGAGCACCGGAGTCAAGGGGAGTTTTGGGTACCTCGATCCTGAGTACTTCAGGACTCAGCAGCTCACTGATAAGTCCGATGTGTACTCTTTTGGTGTGGTGCTTCTTGAGGTTTTATGTGCGAGGCCGGTGATTGATAGGTCGCTCTCATGGGATGAGGTGAACTTGGCAGAGTGGGGGATGAAGTGGCAGAAGAAGGGGCATCTTCAGAGGATCATCGACCCAGTGCTGAAGGATGAGATTGATTCTAAGTCGTTGAAGAAGTTTGGGGAGACTCTGGAGAAGTGTTTGGCTCAATATGGAGTTGATAGGCCGACAATGGGTGATGTCCTGTGGAATTTGGAGTATGTGCTTCAAATCCATGAGTCTGCTGTTCGCCGGAAGGACTGCTCCACTGGTGTTTCAGAGGTCTCTCAGGTTCCATCCAGTGCTCTCGCAACTGTGGGAAGTGAAGGGAGCTTGGAAGTTGCAACTAGCCAAGTGTTCTCACAGTCGGTTAGTAAGGACGAAGTTAGTTTTGAGTTAAAGCTCTATGAAGGAATATAGTGATTTTAAAATTTGTTTACATAAATACATAAATCTTTTCTTTGCATTGTATTGGTTTTATTAGTTTCCTTGATCATCATGAAGATTTTCAGATTATGTTCTTTACTCTGGTTTTCAGTATATTGACTTCATTGTATGAAAATTGTTTGATTCCCTACCGAAAAGGATGAAATTCAATTATTTTTATGATAATTATATATTTTTTCTCTTATTCATCATGTTACAAGGCAATTCTATATGTAGTTTTATTGGAGTAACCTGGTGGTTTGACCTGAAATGCACATTGTTAACTCATGGAAAACAAAAGCAGAGGAGAAGCATCAATAATGTCTCGGAGGGGAAACAAGGTTAGTTGTTCTTTGCTTATGTGGATCTCAATTTTAACATAAAGATTAATTCATCAAATTGTTTTTTTTTTTAGGTTTATAAGTAGCAAACCCTTGTTCAGATGAAGATCTAGTTAACACAAAAATATCATATCTTGTATTGTGCCAGTCGAAATGCTAGAGTTTCTTATGTGTTGAAATGTTAGATATGTCAAAATTTTAGGTATGATCAGAGGTAAACCTACAGCTACAATATTACCTTGACTTGAGATACATATGTTGTCTAACATTTTCTCTTTCCTTTATTCTCAATCAAAAGTCAATATATACTACTGATTATAATCTTTCCTCGCCTTGCATCTAATTCAAAATTTGTTGCAGCTCTACTCCAGCATGCTTGTGCCAATATGTGATCATGACCGGCCCTTCTTGATGAGTTGCAACACCAAGATAACAGGAACTGTGGCATGGGATGAAATCGATGCACCCATTTGAGGTGATTCTGGCGTGAAATCAACAAACACATCAAGAAGGAAGACAAATCTGCAATAGAATGCTGCATCTCTGCTCTTACTTTCATTCTTAATGTGAAAAAAAAATCATAATTCATTGTATCTATGATGGCTTTGGTTGAAAGTGTATATATAACATGAAACTTCAACCATTATAATTGTAGAGACTAGATAGATGTTGATTGTGTAAAGATCTTATGCTGGTGGTTGTACCTTGTTTCGGTCATGTCTCTCATGGGGTGCATTCTTGATATGTAAGGGAGAAAGAAGGGGGGGTCAACTTTCATGGGAAGCTTGCATTTTTGCTCAATGTATGGTGCTATGCTACACATATCAACAGCTATAGGAGGCAATATGGAGCAAATATGGGCATTTTTTGTTTGATATCTGATACTATGCTTCATATCAACAGCTAATAGAGCCAATATGGAGCAAATATACTGACTAGGCCCCAGGGGACCTCTAAAAGCTCATAAACTCATCAAAGCAAAGCATGTGCTCATAAAACTCATCCCAAATCATGAAGGCAGCTCAAGTGTCATTATAGTACAATGATAAAACTTCTTTACAGTGGATAATATGTTTGAAGTTCAAATCCCGCTTGCATCAGGCTAAGACTTATATCATCAAAAAAGACCATGAAGGCAGTATGCATATCTGTAAAAGTGATCATGTTGACTTGTAGAGAAGCTTTGCTTCCACTTTGTCTACCTACTACTTATAAGTAGAGGTCATCATCTAGATTCTTTGATGTTACACAAGAAAGGGAAATGATACAAATGCAAATGTCAACACAAAATAGTGATGTTCTGGGGGGTGCAAAAGTCTTTTAGAGATTGATTTGGTAACATGGTGGCATAAAATGGTTAGAATTATTTCATGAGCTTGAGAGATGGAACATAGGATATGTCACTGCTATTAAGGCAGTATGCATATCGAGAAGATAAGAGTATGACCATTTGTTTCATTAAAGAGCTACATGCTTAAGTTATGTAATTGTACTAAATTTAAGAATTAGGGCTTGTTTGGTTTTGTGCTTAGTTTTCTAAACTATTGGTTTGGAGCCAACTCTTGTAACTACAAAAACTACCTTATGGTTGTTGGGATACCCGTAATTTACTGACTATAGTTAGCCATTTCTAAGAGTTGCTCACTGTAGTTTAGAAGATCCGTGCAAACTAGATTTTTTTAATTATAATCAAAACTGACCGAAGTGAAATTTTTTTCTTGTGACTCATATACAAATTTTGTCCATCTATCTATCTTCACTTCCGCGCGGAAGAGAGAACGAGAGAGAGAGCGAGAGCCGCCGCCTGGAGAGAGAGTCGCTGCAACCCTTCTGCCGCCTCCATCTTCTCTCCCCTCTCACCTTCGCACATCTATCTTCTTCCTCCTCCTCCTCCTTCCACCACCATCTTCCGCCTTCTTCTTCCTCCTTCCCCCTCTACCGCTCGGAGGTAGAGCGCCGTAGCCGGCTGTGCCATCGCCGCCACTTCACCGTCGCCGCCCTCCTCTCTCCCATTCCATCTTTGCCCCTCCGTCTTCTTCCTCCTACTCCTCTACCTTCTTCTTTCTTTTCCCCTTCCACCACTCGGTATACCACTCGGTGGTTTTTACCGTCGAGCGGTATGCTAATAACATAAAATTCATTTGATAAGCGGAACTTCAATTTTAAAAACTACAGTTGATTGAGAAAGCTTGCAACTTGCAAGTAGGGTGCCATTGGATGCGGTTATCTGCGGATATCCGCATCCGAATCCTCCTCTAATTCAGATATGAGTACCATTTTTATACATCCGTCAATATTCGTATCTGTATCCGTATTCGAAGGTTAGGTGTGAATACGAATATGGTAAAGGCAATATCTGATCCATCTTCGATCCAATATCCGAAGGTTAAGTGCTTGATAATGATATTCGTATGTAAGAGACTATTCTTCAATGATATGAGGCCATAGATTTTTGATATTTTGAGTTGGTGAAAAAATAATGGTGAAAAGTATCTAATTCTTGCAAGAGTGACACGAGATATTTTGAATATTTTGACATCAACCGTGACATTTGATTGGCATTTAACATTTGAGGTCGTGTAATTCATTGGTAAAGCTGAATTACAATGGTTACGGTGAAAGCATTGCTTTGTACACAATAATATCACAGTATATATCACATTTTATATTATTGTAGATGAGAGAAAAAGTAATATAAGTACATCCATTTAGTTTATTTTTAACCGTATCTATTTTTACATATCCGATTAGTATCAAGCATCCGATCTGCTAATATCAGATCCGTATCCAATCCGATTTTGACGGATACGAACATCATTTTTTCACATCCATCAATATTCGTATCCGAAGTTTGAATGCGAATAGGCATATGATAAATACAATATTCGATACGTATCAGATTCGATGACACTCCTACTTGCAAGCCTCCGGGTGGCAAAATTTTCACTTGTGAATATATACTGGTAATAAAGTAGAGTAACATTAATTACAGCAGTTACTTTTTTCTAATTATAAACTGGAGCATTAAAACTAAATTAACATCAAAGTTAGTGAAAAGAGGCCAGACCCGACCCGATAATCTGAAACACTAACAAAACCCGCAAAAAAAAATATCGACATTAATTAAATCAACTGCCGGCGCTTTCTTCTCGATCCCAATCTCGTCTTCATCAACCCCCCAAGCTCCGCCTCCCCCTCCCAGTGGCTCGGGCGGTAATTTTGGATCCATGGTTGGGGCAGCGGAGGAATCGAGACTGAACCGCCTCGAGATCCAGGTTGACAATGGCGGCGGTGGCGCCTGGGAGTACCTCTGCCTCGTCCGCAAGCTCAAAGCTCGGAGATCCGACAAGGTCCTCAAGCACGGGCTCTCCATCTTGAACGATCCCAGGGCTCGGTCCAAGCTCGGCGGTGAAGGTTAGATCGATCGGTTCAGCTCTCTCTGCTAATTGTTTGATGTAATTGAATTAGGTCTGTGATATCTTAGAATTGTGAATTTGTACTTCATGATGTTGATCTGGCTAGTTGTAATCGGGATTCTTGATTCCGTTGAGTTTCAATTTTTGCTTTTTTTTTTATTGGATTTGCTTTGAATCTCAACTTCTGCTGTTTGAGTTAGGACACAGTATGCGACCTACAACAAGAAAGCTTTTAACCTTAATTACCTGCTTCATTAATTATTAATGATGATCTTAACACTCCTATTTACTAGAATTGTGTCTAATTGAGAGCTTTGGAAACCCCAAAAAGTTAGAAGAGAGACCAGTGATGTTATTGTTACTTAGATCCAAAAAAGGTCAAATCTTTGTGACCTTTCCTTTCCAGAGGTGTTGTCTGAAGTTGGATTCCAAAGTAAAAGCCACTAGAACAAACCATGAATCTGTTCATTTTGGCATCCCATGGGAACCCTGTCCACGAATTGAAAGGAGAAGACCAGTCATTGGTGAGGAAGGAGCCTCCACCTCCTTTTCCATTTCTGAAAGAAATTAAAGACATTGAATACATGTGTTAGGTTGGGTCTTGAGAGCCTGAACATAAGTAGCAAGGACACTTCAAATGTGGAGCCATGTCATGTCGAAACATGTCTAAACGTGTCTGACAAATGTGTTAGATGCCCTTATTGGACAGGATAGTTCCATTTTGTATATATATTTTAGAATTTGCAATGTTAGTGTGTTGTGTCGTGCCTGTATTGGTGTGTTTTTGTGTCTGTGCAACATAACTTGAACCTAAACAAAAGCAATAATATGTGAAACAAAGCCAATAGCCTATGATCGATTTGGATTCACCATGCAGATATAAAAAATCAATTATGTGGGCTGGCTAATATAAAACTAACCTATATTATCAAAGGATCCCCTATAGCAATCAATTAGATCCTTTGGTTTAGGTTCTTAGTGTCATCTCAGCTAGCTTCCTTACTCCTTTAGTCACTAGTGTGAAAACTTTTTCTTTCAACTCCTTATTCTTAGTTCATTATTTGCATGTTCTATACCTTGGATATATTAGACAGAACCACATAATTTTTGATAGCTTAAGAAAGTTACATATATAGCATATGAAATAATAATTTCTTTAGCATATGAAATAATAATTTCTTATACATTTAATAAGCAATAGGTCATGTCTTGGCTCTTCATCTTTACAATGAGTAGCTTAATGAAATAATATATACAATTTTTTTTATATTGATATTAACCATATCTCCAATATGTTTTTCTGCTAAAGGTAATCTTTAGCATTTAAATGAAAGCATCTCTTAATGTGTGCATGGCATATTAAAGAGAAACTAAGAAGTCCCGAAAGTGTGTTAAGGAATTGTCTAATGTTAACTATATATGAAAATAAAAAGTACATCTTATAAGTGTCCCGCACCTCTGTAACGAGTGTCCAAGAAGCATCATGTTTACCGTGGATCTTACATGTCCATGGCTTTATCATGGAAAGGTGCATGCTACAAATGTGTCCATGCATTCTTTGTCATTTTCTTTTCCCTCTCCTCCAGATTTAGCTCCTTGACTACATTATCAGTTCTACTACACATTTTCTGCTAAACATTGTGTTGTATTCCTCTGTCCTATTTCTTTGCAATAAATCTACTGTTGCTCTTCATGGCTGTTCTTGTGGCATACTTTCGATGCTTGTCTGCCAACTTACACTTGAGAGTATTATAGAAATTTGTTTTTTTGCAACACCATAATCATCTAAGTCCTTTCCAGTTAAACTGGGATCAACCAAGTATTACGGACTGTCAACCTGATGTCAATACCCTTTGAGTTGGTCCAGATTTCTGGCCATGAAACTATTGACAAGAAAGAACTTGCCATAAATCCTTGAATCCAGATGGCAGGCAGGACAATGTTCCCTATTGGCCATGTAGATGTAGTTTAAACTCATGCAAAGTTAGGAGCATTTTTCTGGTGACTTTAAGTAATTTATTTATGATACACATTATCTTTTCTGCTTTGCATTGGTGTATTACTTTCTTTATGCCAGTGGGCGGATGGATCATGGTCCTGTCTGCTGTGCATTGATGTATTTCTTTTTTTTATTTTCATTATGGGCATGGAGTTTATGTTTAAAATTTCTATACAGACATGCTCATCGGAAATATGTTTTGGCTTCACACGCTAATGAGACCTAACATCTGCGCAATATTTATTTTGAGGTTCCACTAAATGTATTTCATCTGATAGAATATTACTAGTCACCCTGCTCGAATGTGTTGCTACAATAAATGCTTTGATCCTTACTGTGATTTAAATTAGAAGGTTCCCAGCTTCCCATGTCAACTATAAGGTGTAAAGTGTAATTCAACGTGTTTTCCCCTAAACTGCAATTTCATTATTAGCTTGCGGTTATCTAGTTGGAAATTTCAGATTGCTAGGCTGCTGTTATATGGTTGGAGTCAGGTGCCTAACCTAGAAGCCTTGTCACTCATGCTTTGTGTTTTACTTTGGTCAACATTATGGTAGTGCAGTCCTCTCACTGGTTTCGTTTGATATTTTTTTTGCTTTCACAGTTTAACTTTGTCTACTTGATAGATGTTGAACCAAACTAAGTACTGTCTATTAATGCACAGAGTGGACTCTTTATGAGCAGGTGGCAATTGCTTCGATGGATTGCCAGCGGATTGATATTGCAAAGGTACTGCTTGTCTCATTAATTGTTTTGTTGAAGTTTTCTCCTCTCTCTACATGCAACTCTGATCGGAAGGCTTTTATTCATCATGTAGTGTCAAGTCTCATGCATATTTTACTTGATAAATTCGTAATCTATAATACTTTGAAGTGCAGACTGTTGTATTTGTTTCAAAATATTAAAACTCAAATAAGAATAACCGAGAAAACTTTTGTGCTTGAAAAGAGCAAAATTGGTCAGTTTGGTGATATGTCATATGTTAATTTAATTTGAAATTGCCATAACTTTGCTCTTTTCTTTTTTTCTAAAAAAATTTCAATTCAAATTGGTTCTCTTGTCTTTAGCTCTCTCTCATTTAATATGACATTTGATAGTCTAGCTTGGTATCTGCCTTGATTATTAATGGCACGATGTTGGACGCTGAACTTTGCTTGTGTTGTGCTTTATAAGTTGAATCTCTATGAATGCATCCTGATGTGGTGTAAGAGTAATCATATGGTCGACCTCAATTATTTGAGAGAAAAAGGTTTACTTTCATGTTATTAATCTATGTTGTCGGAGCCAACACACGTCCCTAAGGCATTGAAGTATGACTCTTGAAATTGCAAAACATAACATTGTTGTTATGGTTCCATATTTTATATGAATACATGATATGGATCAATGATATATTGTAGGTTCATATTGTCCTGATCAAACATTATTTTCTTTGCGACATAACTTAAAAAGAAGCATGCTTGCATAATAATAAATACATACAGATGCGTATTATCTGTCTGAAACATTTATTGCTACCCTAGGGCAACACGCACACACTTAGGAGTTGATTGCACACCTCTGATTAAATATCTGGAACTTTAGTTAACTTTATTGAGTTATTGACGTGCTTCAAAATATTGGAAAGGGCAACACTGTTCACATCTTGTGTTTAGAACCAAATTAGGGTGAGCTATATGTTTGTGTTTGACAGATTTTTACTTACTTATTTTGACAGTTTGATTATGTTAAACCGAGGGCATTTGGGGGTGGAGTCCTATTTATCTTTTTGCTAGTAGTTGATACTCAAAGGACCACACTTAATGACCTATTTACTTTCCATATATGGTAACACGAATGTGAACCAAATAAGCTGCTTGTTAAAGAGTTCTGGACAGGTCGGATTAAATGGAAACACAGAGGTTATCAAGAGATCCTCAAATTGCTGGGAAGCATAGCATTAATGGGCAATATCAGCTCCGTTAAGGGCCATCGAGTAGCATTATCATTTCCTTCTAAATTTCTTCTATCCAAGTTCATTCAGGCCTCTAGTCCTCTGTGGTCTATTAACAACTACGCCCTGTAACTTTTCCTAATTGGCACATTCATTGGCCGGCGGTGCGCATACCTGAGCCATGTCAATCGAGTCTCCCTTATTTATCCGCAGCATGATTTGATTTACATTGAAGAATTGAATAGCATTAGATTTTATGCTGAATCTAGCCTTTCCCCTGATTGTCTTCTGATCGTACACTCCTTTCAATCTGTTTGTGATATTCAGTATTTATCTCTTCTTTGGTATTGGAAATAAAAATGTTTTATTTGGGATTCTGTTTTTTGTAGGAATGCATAACAGTATTGTCCAAGCAATTTCCGGGCAGCACACGAGTTGGTGAGTATAATTACATCCAAACTTGAAAGATATCTTTATTATTGTCTATAGCAAAGGATTCAACTTTCTGATGATAAAAGTCAAGACAGCAATGCATTATAAAGATTAACACCACTATGAGCTTGCTGAACACATGCATTATGTTTATTTTCCTCGAGAGGTTGCTTTGGGTTGGGGATAGGGATAAGGGATGAAATGATAGAGGCTGTTGGATCCTTTTGCTGTCGTGCATTAATGATAAATGAAATATAACAACATACCATTGCTATCATTTCTACTAGGTAAAAACTGTGCTACACATGCAGCAAAAGTTGACTTTGTGTAATTATAATTTATTAAGGATTCTTTAAAAGAATAAAATTTATTAGATTTTTATGATGAAAACCTGTGTTTCTATTGCAAATTTATTTAAATTTTAGTTTAGAAAAATAGATCTAGTTAACATTTGCTAAGATATTGATTATCCTTATTGATAAGGATTCTTTGGTTTGAAAATGTATTATTTTATTATTACTAACTTTATTGTATTTGATTTTAATATGACTAATTGAAAATTTTCAAAGAATGAACAGAATTCTACTTTATAGAAGAAAAAAGAAAAGAAAAGAAAAGAAAAGAAAAGAAAAGAAAACCACAGAACAGAAGTAAAATAGCAGATCCTCTCAACTAAAATAGAATATCGTCCTTGTCCTTTCCTTTCCCATTCCCCCCTCTACTTTTATCAGTAGTCTTCATGTCTTTGTTTTATTACCTAAGTCTAATTTGAACGGAAATGGACTCTTTTATCTTTTTTCTAGTGTGGCGCGGCCGTGCGAGAATTGAGGCCGTGCAAGGAGGATACATACCATGTTTTCCGTAGTGGATAGAGGGGAGGGTGCGATTGTATTACTTTTTCTTTTTTTCTTTTACCTGATGAGAGGGAGAGATGGACGGTGTTTTTTGTGTGTGTGTGTGTGTGTGTGTGTGTGTGTGTGTGTGTGTGTATCGGACTGGGTGGGCGGATACAATTGTTTTTCCCCCCCTCTTGTTGTATCAGAGGTGAACCACAAATTCCAAAACATGAATTTACTACTTACCCATACTACTGCATGCACTATGCTCATACAGATGCTCCTTTCAGTCTCCTAAAATTTCATAACAACCAAATCATAACTATAATATTATAAATCCGCACATATTTAAGAATGATCCCAACCAAGATATGGGTTTTCAAAGCATAAACCCTTAAAAGTAGGGTTAGAATGGCTCTTAACATATTTAGGAACTTTTGCATGAATTTTTTTTACATGTATAGTTTTACCTTTGATTTATGAAGAAAAAAGACAACAATAATTGTGGCCGAAATTAGGGGATGTCAAGGAAATTTCACATACTGGAACTACTTATGGATTCATTGCATCTGCAGAATGGCAGATTACAGTGAGAGTACGGGAAAGGGAACGGGTAGCATCTGCGATCCTACCTGGATCGACCCAAATCAAATTCAAATCGGTTTTAGTCAAAGCTAGAATTAGGTGGATAGTGAAGAGCTAGAATTGTTGAGGGAAACCATCTACTGAGTTGATTATTGTCCACAAGAAATATTTATTAAACAAGAATGAGAATCAACATCTAAATTATAATCCTATAATTATTTCTTATGTTTAAGCGAATGGATTTCTGGGTTCTCCATCTCGGTACTCCTTGCTAACCTTCTCTTCTTTTTCTACTATTGCTGCTTCTTCTGCCTCTCTACCTCTCTTTCTCTCCGTTCTCGATTTCCTTTTCCTTTCTTTTTGGGTCGGCGTTCAAGAGGTAAACTAGATGTTTTAGTTAGGCAAGTTAGATGCAAAGCTAAATATTTGTTATAAGTAAATAATGAAAGTCATTCTTTTGCTTGAAGGATCATATATAATCCTTTCTTTGTAAGGATCACATATAATCCTCTTACTATTTTTTACACTGATACATACAGAGACATCAATCTGATGAATAATTCACACACACACACACACACACACACACACACACATATAAAATTATGTTTTTTTGTCTGTTACTTTAGATCATGGTGCAGTACTTACTTATAACTTTTTTGGTTTTTGCAATAACTTTTAGGTAGATTGGAAGGAATGTTGCTGGAAGCAAAGGGAGCCTGGGCTGAGGCTGAGAAGGCTTATGCACGTCTTCTAGAGGACAATCCACTTGATCAGGTAAGTTTTCCCGTTTGTTCTTAAACTAACAGTTTGATAGTTGCTCCAATCCTAGCAAATATAGAGGTTGAATGTAGCTCACCTTTGGATTAAACAAATGCAAATCTCAGGCTATCATATTCATTTGATCAAAAAGCATTTTAAATTGTTGACATTAGTAAAGGATTCTTCCTGTATTTGAATACAAAGGACTATAGATGAACTCACTTAGTGTTTGTTCGCTGCAAGTGCAAGTCCCACTTGTAGCCAAAAAAAAAAAAAATTAATTCAGATGTTTGGTTCGGGCTGCAAGTGAGAATTTGTTTCGCAGACCACTTGCAGCCAATGTGGGTCTCACAAATTGCAGCAATTTTTCACTTGCAATTTGGCTGCATTTCTCCATCTCTCTCTTCAACAATTCGATACTTGCTACTGGGCTGCATTTCCCCATCTCCCTCTCTCTCACGGCGGCGGCGGACCGCGCAGTGGTAGAAGTGGCGGCGATCCGCACGCGCGATGGGGGCTCTGCCCTAGACACCCCCCCCCACAAAAAAAAATAAAAAAATTCGGGGGGGGGGGGGGGGGTGGGGCGGATGTGACTGTCGGCGGCCGGAATGGAGATAGCGTCAACAGTGCTAGATTGTTTGCGGAGGAAGGAAAAGGACGAAGAAGAGGGGAAGAAGGATAAGAGGGAAGGAGAGGAGAAGGTGGAGACGGAGAGGGGCAGTGGCCATGGCTGTCGGCGCCCAAGCGGACAGAGGCTGCGGGCCGGCGATGCTGGGTGGTTTGCGGAGGAAGGAAAAGGGAGAAGAAGGGGGGAGAAGGAGAAGAGGGAGCAGGCAACTAAGAAGAGGATGGAGGAGAAAGAAGAAGAGGAGAGGGAAGAAGGACTGAGGTAAAGGAGGAGGTGGTGTCTCCCTCGCCGAGAGAGAGAGAGAGAGAGAGAGAGAGAGAGAGAGAGAGAGAGGCGGGGCGACAGTGGCGACTGGGACGGAGGAGTTTGATGGAGGAGAATTGAAAGAATTGGAGAAGGGTTTGATGGAGGAGTCGACGACGACGGAGGAGGAGGGAGGAGTCATGGGCTTTCTTAGGCTGCTACACATCTTGTCGAGAGAGAGAAGTTGGGCGTCGGCGTCGTCCGACAAGAGATAGAGGGGGAGATTAAACTAATAGTTAAAAGAGAGAGGGATGGAGATTAATATACTTAATAATTTTATGATTATTATTATATAAATTATAAATAGATTGCAATATTATATATATATATATAATTAATAGATTAATAGATATAATTAAAAGAATAATGTTTTTAATTAATTTAATAATATTTAATAGTAGATTGCAATATTTAATATCTTTATGATTTAATACTAGATTAACATATTTTATATCCTTAATAATTTTTAATATTAGATTAATGTTTTATTATTATTAAATTATTATATTAATATTTTTAAATTTTTAGATTAAATTTTTTTAATTATTAGATTAAAGTTTTATTTTGTGGTCTATTTGCAGACCCACTTGCAATTGTAGACCAAAACAGTTAATTTTGCGGTCTCATTTGCAAACTCACAACCAAACACCGTAATTGATAATATACTTTCTCACTTACACTTCGACATTACAAACCAAACACCGTAAGTGACATTATACTTTTTCACATACACTTTCACATTACTAATCAAATACTTGAAAACTTACTTTTGCAAAATCCACTTATAACTGCAAAAGAATTTTTCACTTACGACTTACGACTTCCGGGCACTTGTAGCAACCAAATAGCCACTTATTTCGAGAAAGCTTTTCTTGTCGTGTAGCCATCCCTAAAAAATTTTGGATTGAGGCTTTCTTTGTTGTTGTCATTGTTGTTTTGTCATAATTTTTTCCAGGATCATACTTCTTCATACATATTCTATTTTCCTCTGACTTATGATGCGGTGCCCTAGTGCATTCTTTGGTCTGATTCTTTGGTGATGTGTAATGGTTGTGAGAACTTTACGTAGGTTATCCACAAGAGGAAGGTTGCTATGGCAAAGGCACAAGGGAATACTTCTGCTGCTATTGAATATCTTAACAAATACCAGGAAACGTAAGTGCTGATTCTTCAGTGCCTGTAATACCAGGACTTCAATTTTTTTCTTCTTACATTATGCCTTTCTTTATCGGGTAATCTTATTTCAGATTTATGTCGGATCACGATGCCTGGAGAGAACTAGCGGAAACTTATGTTTCCCTTCAAATGTGAGGCATCTCTTTTATCATTCATGTGGGTATATATTATTTGTTTTGGTTGTTTTTTCATTTAAGTGGTTGTTTCCATTCAGGTATAAGCAAGCAGCATTTTGTTACGAGGAGCTAATATTATGTCAACCGCTGATTCCTCCATATCATTTAGCATATGCTGAGGCAAGTGGCTTAATCCTTATAGTCCTCTTTTAGTTAGATGCTTAGTCCTATTTCTCTATTAAAAAGAATCTGTATAGCATAGTGAGATTCTCTTTTATTAGAGTAACTGGATCTTTTATTAAACTAATTGAAATTGATCAAATGTGGCAAAATGTTGAAAAAACAACCAAGCCCTGTATTTCGAGTGGTGGAGCATTTGGACAATCTTTTCATTGATTCGATCGTGTTTTCTTCCACCAGTCCTTCAATCATGCCTGATGGGAAGACACTTGACTCCTCCTGTGTTGAAGACATCTCTGATATCCCATGTCTAAATTATCTTTGTCTGTCATCCCTTCCTGCATTTTCATACAGTTCTTTTTCAACATTTATCTTTTGTTGTCTTTTCAGATCCGAGTGCATTTGTTTGTCTACTCTTTCCTTTCAGGATTTTTTTTTTTTTTTTTTTTGGGGTTTGGGGGGGGGGGGGGGGGGGGGGGGGGGGGGGGTTTGGGGGGGCGGCAGTATCTAGAAAGCATGCATTATTGGAGCATGGGAAGTGTAAATTGTTAATGAATAGTCAGCTTCTTAGGGTGCGGTTGGATCATGGATGCACAAGTAAATTACGAAAATTACAAGTTTGGCTGACGAGAAAAACGATAATCAATGATTTAGTTCAAGTGTTTAGATAGGATAAGTGGATCTTGCAATGTCCTGAACTCGTAGTATTTGAGATCTCAACTTCAGAGTCTTTTCAGGTTACACTACTATTTCCTGAACCCATATCTTTGTCAACAACTAGGGAATAACCTATATTTTGAAATCTTGTAGATTTAAAATATAAGAAAAAACTACAAAAATCTGAAATTACCAGAAAAAAAAAATGCTAAAATGTGCCATTAGTTTCATGTCCTTGTCCCAAAAAAATCTGGACACGCAACAATTTTGATTTGGCACGGTCTTTTTTGCTCGAAATGTCCTTAACCACGTAATTTGATGATCTTGTGGATTGGAAACTAATTAGGTAAAATGGCTCTTGTAGCTGTTGGAAAGAAGCTTGTCAAAATAAAGACTCGAATAATATTGTGCTACATGGAGGAGACACAAAACCCATCTGGGCATTTGATGTGCACCACTACCACAAGTGTAAAAGGATGAACAAACAAATTGCTGTTAAAATCCAAATTTGTTGTTCACTGCTAATGCCATAGTGTTGCTGGGAGTCCTAGCGTAGATCACATCAAGTGTCACTGCTGCTTGGGTTTTATAACCTAAATCACATTCCTTTTCTTGAGTCTCTTCGTCCAAACCCTAGGAATCTTCAAAGTGCTTGTTGTGTGACATCTGACAGTAGTAGCTATACTTTGTCAAAAGACCAAAGAAATTTAACAACTTCATTTGTATGATGATAAGAGGTATAAGTTGATTATTATCCGAAGATTGTCACAACCTTAGCTTAATTATTTTATAGCCATTTATGGTGCTGCTCTCGCAACAAAGGTTTTCACTTCAAAGTAGATGTATGGTTTACTGTCTTGTATTTCTTTTCCAATTTTTTCCCCTCACAGTGTTAAAATCCTTTATACTAGGTGCTGTACACTCTGGGTGGTTTGGAAAATATTCAGACAGCCAAGAAGTACTATGCCTCCACCATCAATTTAAGTGGGGGCAAGAACACGAGAGTGCTCTATGGTGTGTGCTTGGTAAGCTACCTTCATGATCACTAGTATGTGGTTTTCTTGTTCCATAGAAAATCACTAATGCACATATTGCTGCATTCTTCAGTGTAGTGTCGCCATTAATCAGCTCACCAAGGGACGGAACAAGGAAGAGGAGAACTCAGAGTTGCAAACCCTCGCTGCAGAATCTTTGCTCAAGGATTACAAGCAGCGGGCACCTGGAAACTACATCTCCTTACTGCGACATTGAGAAATATGAAGCTCATTTCCTGACCGCAAACTTTTATGTCGTTTTTGAGTCCATGCAGCCACTGGAGAATTTGAAGAGACAGCTTATGGAAAGAAATTGTTTTCAAATACTACTGTAGAGGTGAGGTTTTCCATTTGTTGGAGGTTTGGTTCGCATCAATTCACGTAAAATCTCTCAAATCAATGATGAACCTGAGAAGATAAAATGTTCTAGATTAGCATATATTCTCTCTTTCCATTACAATAGATGTGAGAATGGAATCACTTGTTGTGGGAGCATGGTTCCAGTTTAAACAATGATCAATTATGCTCGCGTTGGTAATTGGAAAGTGTGGAATGCTTAGAGTTTCTTCCCTTTTAAGTTAAACTGCAGATGTTAATCCTTTACAACCCACCTGTTTATGTTTGATATCTCTGGGAGCAGGCATCTCCTACAGTCCCGAAGACGATTTCCTCGTACAAGTATCAATAGATGAGTATGACTGGTGCATCCTCGTTTCTGTACTTGTTCTCTCCCTCCTGTTGATATAAGAGAGTCAACAGACAGACTTTGCGCCACCCCCCCCCCCCCCACCACCACCACCACCACCACCACCACCACCACCACCACCCAAAACAAGAAAGAGGGGAAAAGAAAAGAAAAGAAACTAAGTAATTTGTTGTGATTAGCATTATGTACAATAAGAATTTCTGAATAGGATTTAAATATATATATACTGGGTATAGAAGTTAGAACCATGCATGTAATATGGTAGTGTCTGGGTATATACTGGATAAAGAAGTGAGAATCGTAACATGTAATCGGGTAGGGTCTGAGTACCTTTCGGGTCTCATTTAGACATTGAATAGGAACGAGTAGTGCCTATATTACCCAACTCGAGCCTGGAGCCGACTAAGACCTGTTAAAATATCTGTTACTTAGATAAATAAATAAATAATACTAATTTTTGTATTAACAAATAGGCTTTAATTGTATCCGACTCATTAATTTTAAAAAATGAGTTTATTAACTACTAACATAAACTATAATTACATAACCTAGGAACACTTTACCTCCGAGAAAAAACTAATGCCCAGTTCACTTTCTTTCCTCTCTCTCAATCAATTCATAGCAGTGGCACCTTGATTCTCGTCATTCTTTGTCAGATCTAAAAGTTGAATTTTAGACGCGTAGTGGCTCACTATGTGACACAAGAGGGGGGATATGCATTGTTGGAGTTTGAAATTTGGGTCTCTCTTTTTATTTATAGTGAAAAAATTTTATAATAACTTTTTCTCTAGTTACATTATTTTTCTTGAAGTTTCAATTTTATTCTGAAATTTAGTGTGTTATTATTTATTTATTGTTTCTTTTTTGTTATAATTTAAATATATTGATCAGCCCTCAGACCTGACCCAAACACGGCCATGATAGGTAGAGTATGGGTCTTTATAGTAAATACCCTACCATTAACCTGATGGGTACATCGAATATGTACCCAGTCCGGACCCGAACTCGGTCATATATATGATATGGTCTGGTATAAGTCCAAAAGTGATTTCCAGAAAGGTTCGAGTTCGGGTCCAGGTGGCCTGACTCGTCTCAATAGCAGCCCTAGTCAAAAGAAACTAATGTGAATTTTCACTTGATTTCAATAAAATATTAAGTTTTTAAAAAAAATCCAATAAACTACGAAAGAAGTACGATTTTTTTTAATGGTATTTTATGCAAAAGGGTTTATGAAAGTTTATGATAGTTTATTGTAAATTGAAAAACTTTTTGGTTTTTCTTTAAAATCATATTATGATTCATCTCCAGTTCTCGGCATCTCCCCTGGGATTTATGGACAAACAAACAAACAGTGAGAGCGAGCTTTCATTCTCTCTAATGAACAATCTCACTGGATCGCCATCTTCTTCTTCTTCGTCTCCTCGAGCTCCCCCAACTCGAACAAGATTACGGGATGTCGTCCAAGAACGGTGTCGATCTGGGAACCTTGGGATCAAAGAGGCTATTGATCTCTTCGACAAACTGGTGGATGCGAAGCCCAACATTTATTGCTTCAACATTCTCTTAACTGCAATCGCTCGCATGAAGCAGCGCGATTAGCACACAATCATCTCTCTGTACAACAAGATGAATCGGGTGGTGTTATCTCGCCCGATATTGTCACCTACGGCACTTGATTGGCTCTTGAACTCGAATGAGTCGAGTAGATCTTGGTTTCGGCATCTTTGGAGAAATGTTGAAGCGTGGCTGGAATGGAAACACTCTAATTTTTAGCTCCCTTATTAATGGCCTATGCAAAGAGAAGCGGGTTGGTGACGCAGCCATGGTGCTTGACAAAATGCCTCACTTGGGCTGTAAGCCTAACCTTGTCACCTACAACATGATAATCGACGGTATTTGCAAGGAAGGGGTTGTAGACACAACTCCCAAGTTGCTTCAACAAATGACTGATAATGGAATTTCACCAGACATCGTCACATACAATTGCATTGTCTACAGGCTATGTATAGAGAAGAGGGTGGGTGAAGCAGCTCAGTTGCTCGACAAAATGCCTGAGTTGGGATGCAAGCCTGATATTTTCTCGTACAACCCTCTTGTCAAGGGGTACTGCAGTGCTGGAGACACGGGATTGGCACTTGTGTTGCTTCAGAAGATGAAGATGGAGTTTAGATGTGAGCCGGATATAATCACTTACAACACAATTTTGGATGCAATTTGCAAAGAGGGTCACATAACAGGGCTTCTAAGTTGCTTCAACGAATGATTGATGATGGAATTTCCCCAGACGTTGTCACCTACAAAAGTATCATCAATGGTCTATGCAAGGAGAAGAGGGTGGGTGAAGCAGCTCAGTTGCTCGACAAAATGCCTGAGCTGGGATGCAAACCTGATATTTTCTCGTACAGCACTCTTATCAAGGGGTGCTGCAATGCTGAGACACGGGATTGGCACTTGAGTTGCTTCAGAGGATGAAGATGGAGTTTAGATGTGAGCCAGATATAATCACTTACAACACAATTATAGATGCAATTTTCAAAGAGGGTCACATAAACAGGGCTTCTAAGTTGCTTCAGCAAATGATTGATGATGGAATTTCCCCAGACGTCATCACCTACAATAGTATCATCAATGGTCTATGTAAGGAGAAGGGGGTTGGTGAAGCAGCTCAGTTGCTCGACAAAATGCCTGGCTGGGATGCAAACCTGGTATTTTCTCGTACAACTCTTATCAAGGGGTACTGCAGTGCTGGGGACACCAATGTAGCACAAGATGAAGGGGAAGGAATTTGGCTGTCAGCCAGATATAATCACTTACAACACAATCATCAATGCCATTTGCAAAGAGGGTCACATGGACAGGTCTTCTAAGTTGTTTCAAGAAATGATTGATGCAGGCACTTCCCCAGATGTTGTCACATACACTACTATTATCCACAGCCATTCTGTTCTTGGCAATTGAAAGGAAGCCATCATATCCTTCAAGGAGATGCTTCGCCTTGGTCTTTCTCCAAACGTTGTGACATCCAACACCCTGATGGATTATTTATGCAAGCATGGGGGACTGATGAAGCACATGAACTGATCAATTTGGTGGCTTAAAAAGGTGAGAAACCTAATACAATCGCATACACTATTTTACAAAATGGATATTGAAAGAATGTCGACTTGAAGAGGCATCCGAGGTCATTGATTCTTTGCTCCGTGAGGGTTTAAAGCTAAGCTCCATATGTACACTACTTTAATTGATGGATGCATTAAAAATCAAGTACATTATGAGGTAATGAATTTGTTCCAGTCCATGATTTTGGTTAATTACGGTTTCGGATCAATTTAGATTCTTTTTAAAATCCTTTCAACTTCTTTATGCAGTCTCCTACAGTGAAAACCCCTACCAGACTACAACAACAACTAAGTCATTTATCTCAGATATTTGGGTAGGCGTAAGATGAGGAGAGTTGTGGTAAGCCTGTGACAGCCAATGTAAAATATTGTCACATACTATGAACATGAACCGAAAACCTCTACCAGACTACTAGAATTTAAAACCATCAAAAGTTGGGTATCTAATTGGCCATGATGTAGATTAGACACACACAACCCCTTGCAGTCTCTGTTACCATCATAGGTGGAGTTGCTTTTTATGAAGTAACAGAGGTATGTCTTATATATCATAATCTGTTTTTTCAGATGTTATATTTGTTGCAAGTTGGGAAAGAAAAGTGCAGTTGTTATATTTGTTGCAAGTAACTTGTAGAGTTGGTGCTTGCTTATAATCTCAATCAATTATTTCTTCAACACTGCTTCCTCCTTTATGATTGCTAATACTTCACCTCTAATTTCTTTTCAGAGTGGTATCGCCAACAGTCAGCTGACTGTTGGCACAGTGAGAAAGAACCCATTATCTTCTAAGCTGCAATTGCTCTCAGATGAAGCCTTGCTGCAGGATATTGGTCATGTTTTCTTCGCAAGGCTTGATAGAGTGAGCATAGAATTGTGTGTAGTGTTTTGCCTATTTGAACATTGTGCTTGTATGCTTAATGCTTGTAATAACTGGAAATAATCATGAGACCATGTGTTCCTCTTTGTTTAGACCACAAGTCATTATGTGAGTTGGTAAGTTTAATGATGTAGAACATTTGAATAGTGAGTTAGTAAGTTTAATGATGTAGAACATTTGAATCATAACAAAAATTAGTTTGTAGGAGTTTTTAAATGTTTAGAACATGATCAAAAGGCCGGATCGAGAATTTGTATGTCTAAAGATATAAATCTAACCAACTCACTACTTTCAGCCGTCCATTTTGCGTCGCTTGATGGATGGGCAAAAAGTATTCAAAACACTTAATTTTTATTTTTAGTTACTTTAAATAATATAGATCAACTTCAGTGGAGTGGATCTTTTAATTGAATGTTGGATGTGGTATTTGAGTGAGAAAGATTCGGACACGAATCCTCTCGCAACTACACAAGTCTCTCTCTATATATATAAACTTATGTCATTCCAGAAGAATTAGAGGTTGATTCCTTCTCACTCAAATATAACCCCACAGCATTCGAACACAAGATCCACTCTGTTGAAATTGATTTATATTATTAGAAGTAGTTATAAACCAAAAATCAAGTATTTTAAATACTTTTTCTCCATGTATCAAGTAGGAGAAAAACGGACGACCGAAATAGTGAGTTGGTTAGTTTAATGGCGTAGAATACTTGAAATCTAATAAAAAATAGAGTGTGAGATTTTTTAAGTGTTTAGATCATGTTGAAATGGACAGATCGAAAATTTGTATGTGTAAAGATGTACATCTAAGCAATATGTTATTTTCGGATGTTCATTTTGCGCCTACTTGATGAATGGATAAAAAGTATTCAAAATACATGATTTTTGATTTATAGATACTTTAACTAATATAGATCAACTTTAACAAGTGGATTTTAATTTTGGATGGCATGGGTTTGTATTTGAGTGGGAAGGATTCAAACCCGAATCTTTCTGCATATACTCAAGTCTATCTCTATATATATGTATATATATGTATATATATGAGAAAAATGTATATCAGCCCGCGGGCTGAGAGTACTCTCTCAGCCTGCGGTGACGTGGCTCGATTTGTCACCTCACTGACTTGCGGCCCGCTTTTAGGGAGAAGTTAAATTACCAAATACCCCTTATGATAACTTTTCCTTATTGTTTATTATTATTTTTCCCCCCTTTTATTTTGCCGCTCTTTATAGGATATAAATTACTTTTCGCCTTATTTCTTTACCTCTTTTTTGTAAGATCTAGTTTCTCCTTTCAGCGTGGGATAAATTTTTTTTGAAAATATAAAATCTTTTCAGATCAATCTTTTCAGCCTGCGATAAAATTCTACTTTATAGTTTATTTTTTTTATATATAATGTAGTCAGAGTCTTTGGTCGCATTGTACATTTAAAATGCGACCTTAGTCAAAGTCTTTGGTCGCAGTGTACATGGTGAAATGCGACCAAGGTCGCAGTGTTGTTATTGATAAAGATGGCCAGCAACTGCAATCTAGGGTTGCATTACATGGACTGCGACTTTGGTCGCAGTACGTTAAGTAATTAATTTTTTGAATATAATGTAGTCAGAGTCTTTGGTCGCATTGTACATTTAAACTGCGACCTTAGCCAAAGTCTTTTGTCGCAGTGTACATGGTTAAATGCGACCAAGGTCGCAGTGTTGTTATTGATAAAGATGGCCAGCAACTGCAATCTAGGGTTGCATTACATGGACTGCGACTTTGGTCGCAGTACGTTAAGTAAGTGTTGTTTTATTAAGTGTTGTTTTTTGGATTAAGTCATTTTTGAATCTAAATGAAAAATGAAAAGTTGTCTGTTGTCTGATGCGACTTGGAGTCAGTCCGTGAGACGCGACCTGTCATAAAGATTTTATGAGATCTTTTAACGTCAAGTCTATGTTGACGAACCCCGCACCATTCGTTGTTTCCCGAAGCGGTTGTCTACGCGTCGGTTCTTCATTGGGTTTAGGCGTTAATGTCTTTTAATGCTAAACCGGCGCTGGCGGTTGGAGACCATTAATGCCGACGATTCTGATTAATGAACCATTAATTATGGTTATTATGGGCTGCCTATAAATAGGGCTCACCCTCTCCCTTTAACAGTCCATAATTAGACTGTTTTCTTTCGAGAGCAATTGCTCTGAGAATTTTCGTCTTCTTCAGAGTCTCTAACAGGGGCCTGCCTCCATGGATGAAGATGACCCTATTGACGAACTTGATCGATGTTCGTCCACAAGGGAAGAAGTCATAGACCTCATCGTCCACAAGGGAAGAAGTCATGGTCCTCGTCGTTCACAAGGGAAGAAGTCATGATCCTTGACGAGGACTTAATCCTCACCGAGATCTGCTCTGACTTGATGCACCAGTCAAGCTTGCTGATAACGGATGGTCAGAGTGGGTATGGCGGCGGGGGATATGGTGGATATAGTGGTGGGTAGCATACCTTGTGAGGTCTCACTCTCCCTCTCTTACCCCAGAAGTCACATCGAGGAAACTCCATGCTCACTGGATAACCTTCTGGTGAAGAGATGTTCATAAACGAAAGATCGTATCCCGGCACTTTGGAGGGTCAGTTGGAATCGGAGGATTCTGCTGCCACCAGACCTCCAGGAGAAGATTACTCTTAGTAGTCAACAAGGGCTCTTCTTGGCTCTTTTGATGTTTTGTCTTCTTGGCTACTTTGATGTTTAGTGTTCTTTGTAACACTAAATCTTATTGATTCTGCTGCCACCAGACCTCAAGAAGAAGATTGCTCTTAGTCAACAAGGGATTTTTTGATGTTTAGTCTTCTTGGCTACTTTGATGTTTAGTCTTCTTTGTAACACTCAATCTTATTGATTCTGCTGCCACCAGACCTCAAGAAGAAGATTGCTCTTAGTCAACAAGGGATTTTTTGATGTTTAGTCTTCTTTTGTACTGCTGTATTTGTAACACTCAATCTTATTGTATAAGAGATCGTTTTGTATCATTTGCACATGCCTGGAGATAAATGCCTGGACATAAATAAAAAGCATATTTGTTTTTTTAATAAACTACGAACTTTTTCGCAGCCATGCATTGCAAACAAAACAACTATGACCATAGATGACACTGCGACCAAGGTCGTATAAGATACATTGCAAACAGTAACTACTGCGACCAGGGTCGACGCTGTGACCAAAGTCTGCGACTAAGCAACTGCTGCGGTGACGTGTCACCTCGTCGCAGTGTTGTTGTTGATTAAGACTAAAGACCAGCAATAGCGACCAAGATTGCAGATTATTTTTTTAAGACTGCGGCCATCAACTGCGACCAATGTCGCAGTGTTGTTGTTGATTATTTATAAAGACCACCAACTGCGACCAAGGTGTGATGTTGTTGATTAAGAGTAAAGACCAGCAACTGCGACCAAGGTCGCTGTGTATTTTATTAAGACTAAACACCAACAACTGCGATCAAGGTCGCAGTTTATTTTATTAAGACTACGGTCGTTTATTTTATTAAGACTACGGTCAGAAACTGCGACCAAGGTAGCAGTGTTGTTGTTGATTAAGACTAAAGTCCAGCAACTGCGACCAAGGTCGCAGTGTATTTATTAAGTCTGCGTCCAGCAACTGCAACCAATGTCGCAACCTTTCATTTAAAAATTTATAAGGGTGAAGTAATATAATTATTAACTGCGACCAAGGTCGCAGTATATTCATTTAGCGTAAAATATTTAAAATGAAGGTTTGTAACAATTGTACAGCATTTTCAACCAAGACATAGTAGTAAAAAATGTAATTCACACAATTAACTTTAGAAAACAGATTTATATATATTTAAAAAAAAACAAAATACAATTTTTTAAACTTCTAATCCTCGTCATCACCATCGTAATGAGAATATTTTTTTAAACTTCTAATCCTCGTCATCACCATCGTAATGAGAAAGAAGTTTGCGACTTTGGTCGCAGTACTGAAGGAGGTCGCATTGCTATACGATAGCATGTTTCCTCCGTATTCTTTATTCTGTATTAAGTATGCGACCATGGAATATTTTTTTACTTTTCAATGCTAGAAGTCGCTGTCGTCATATAAAAGGGGTATTTTTGTCAATTTGTTTCACGATTGTTTAGGCGGGGTTTTTTTTGATTTTTTTGGCGCCCACACTCTGCGACCGATGTGTGGCATATATTCAGCCACGTCCCGCAGGCTGAGAAACTCTCTCAGCCCGCAGGCTGAGGTACAGTAAGCCCTATATATATATATATGTATATGTGTGTATATATGTGTATATATATGTGTGTGTATATATATGTATATGTGTGTGTGTGTGTGTGTATATATGTGTGTGTGTATATATGTACTCAGTCGCCAGCTGAGAGAACTTTCTCAGTTGGCACTGTAACTTGGTCGCAGTCCATTGTGACCTGGTCGCAATCATAAAAATTTTCAGATATTCGCAGTTTAATAAGCACTGCGATCATGATAGTAATCCTCACAAAATACTGCGACCATGGTAGCAGTCCTCGCAAAAACATCGCGACTATGGTAGCAGTCCTCGCAAAAATACTACGACCATGGTAGCAGTCCTCACAAAAACACTGCGACCATGGTAGCACAGCAATCAGGATATGTGGCTGAGATTCAGTCACGCCACCGACAGCTGAGAGAGTCTCTCAGCTGGCGGCTGAGGTACATTTTTCTCTATATATATGTACATACACACATGTGTACATATAGAAATAGACTTGAATCATTCCAGAAGAATTCGAGGTCGAATCTTTCACACTCAAATACAAACATCCGACATTCGAATTCAAGATCCACTCTGTTGAAGTTGATAATATTATTTCAAGTATCTATAAATCAAAAATCAAGTATTTTGAATACTTTTTGCCCATGCATAAAACAGACAGCCTAAATAGTGAGTTGGTTATTTAACGGTGTTAAATATTTTAAACCTAATAGAAATTAATTTGTAGGGGTTTTTAAATGTTTAGATCATGATCAAATGGCTGGATTGAGAATTTGTATGTCTAAAGAAATAAATTTAACCAACTCACTACTTTCGGGCATCCATTTTGCGCTGCTAGATGGATGGGCAAAAAGTATTTAAAACACTTGATTTTTAATTTATAGATACTTGAAATAATATAGATCAACTTCAACAGAGTGGATCTTTGTCTTTGAATGTCAGTGGATTATATTTGAATGGAAAGGTTTTGGGCTCGAATTCTTCCAGAATGACACAAGTCTATCTCTGTGCATATATGTGTGTATATATATAGAGAGACTTGTTTCATTCAGGAAGGATTCGAGGCCGAATCCTTCCCGCTCAATACAACTCTACGATATCCGAATGCAAGATCAACTCCGTTGAAGTTGATCTTCTACAAGATTTCAAGTAACTAAAAATTAAAATTCATGTATATTGAATATTTTTTGTCCATCCATCAACTAGGGGTAAAATAGATGATGCAGTAAGAGGTATATTTATTTTTGTATAATGATTATTAAAATCGGTCGAGCAAAGCAAGAGAGATTTTCTCTCGAGCAAATCTGTCTTGTCTGTCCGTCCTCCCTTCTTTTTTTTCTTTTTCATTTTTCATCAAGACTCTCGAGCCTAACTCGCCTCTTCCCTGTCGATCTCTCTCCTCCGCGGTGCGTCCCCACGTGAGTTCATTTTCCACCGCCTCGTCAAAGGCCAAATTAAAGGAAAAGGCTGCTCTTTTTCTTCCCAAGGTAGCTTCTACTCTTCTCAATTCTTTCAATCTCATTCGTTTTACTACTTTGATCTTAATTAAACACGCTTGCACGAATTCAATCAATCATTCATTTTTTTATTTTGGGGTTTTCTTTGATGAAATTTTAGTCTAAATTTGACTCTCTAAGCCCTTACGAATTGACTTGGGGTTTTTTCTGATGAAATTTCAGTCTAAATTTGACTCTCTAAGCCCTTACGAGTTGACTCGGTGCCTGTATTTTTGTTGGAATAAGCAATTTTTGTGCTGAATTTCAATCTCAAGGCCCCTTAATCTCTCATCGCAGAGCTCAGGAAGAGAGAGGCAACATCATTCATCTTTCATCATCCTCAGCTTCTATTCGATTATTCCTTGCCCCCTTTCTCTCCTCTCATAATCAAAGAGCCGACGCAGCTCGCCTCGTAGAGGATCAGCGGTCGCCAGCACCTCGTCAAGCAAGGATCCGACGTCTTCTTGGTAATTATTGACTTTTTTTTGTAGTTTATTGTGTAATTAGGGCTGTGGTTTGGATAAATTTTGTAACTCTGTGTGATTTTCAGCAGTATCTTGGCGTTCTTTGTGAAATTTGTGCTCTCTTACAATTATTCGATCGATCTTTTCTAGACATTTTTTAGCTCTGTGTGATTTTAGTTGAAATTTGATCATTTATGAGATCATGTGCTCTAAGCTTGATTTTTTTATTATCCTTTTTTCTGAGAAAATAAACAATTTGGGCTTGATATGTTAGTAGCTATATATTCAAGTGTTCATAATAGTTACTGATGTGAGATTATAATGCAGATAGAAATCTATTTACCATCAAGGATGTGCCTTTAAGTGATGCACATTATGTTCGCAGGCATACCCCTCCGCTTGGCTGGCAATACATAATCACTGTCCTATCAGCAGGTAATGTCCATTGCTTTCATTATCATTAGTATTATTTTTTTTATTGGAAGTATTTGGATCCTTCATGCATTATTATCTCAACAATAGCATCATTTTTTTTATGAATGTTCCATGCATCTTTGAGATAGTGCATCTTGGATTGGAGATTTCACATGTAGCACCCTTTTCAATTAAGGTTTTTTAGTTGGGGGATTATTTTGATAGAAAATATTATTGATATGGGCAGCAATTCACAATCTCTTGGTGCTTCTCCTTTTGCACTGTAATGTTCTAACGAATGAAATTGAATCTCATCTGTGGGTTTAGTCGGATGCATTAAACTAAACAAAATGTTTCTTTCTCTATTCTAGGGGTTGTGAATTGAACATTTTGATTAATTTCGTATCAAGTCTTTAAAGGCATCGGCCTCTCTTCATACTGGTAATAATCCTAAATATTTTTGTATATGTTATTTCGTATCAAGTCTTTAAAGGCATGTTCTCGCAGAAACATTTCATCGGTTTTGGAAGAAAGAACATGGTTGGGGATGGAAAAAATTTATAGAGCTGTGAAAAGTATTGGAAGGCTTTATTAACGATGACTCTTTTGTGATCAAAGCTCAAGTTCAAGTTATCAGATACCGTTTTATCCGAGCTTAACTTTTTTGTTCATTCTTAAATGAGGCACATGCTATCGGAAATTCATTTTGACAAGGATCATTTAGCTAATAAAAGGTTTTAAGATTTTATAGTCTTTGTTGTTAGTTGTCATTACTAGTGGAGTTAGTCAGTTTTATCTAAGAAAATTGCATATCATTTTGTACACATCTCATAATTATTTCCTTATGGAAATCGAGATCAAAACTAAGTTAATTGTGATTCACTATAAAGTTACTATCCTATATTGTGCTTGAAACTTATCTTTTGATTGATTATTCTATTTTTTTTTCTTTCAGTTTTTAGAAAGTTTCAAGAAAGTGTCATATATTTTGTAGGCTTTTGTGATTTAGATCAATCTAATCGTTGTCGAATTTAAGAATAAGTTTTTTTAGAATTCTTATAGGGTTGAAGGGAGCTATCTGTAAAAAATGAAATTTCAGTCCATTGAGATTTTGATTCATTTACATTGTGAAGAACAAAAAAAGGTAATAGTTTTTTTTGTTCATGTTTAACATATTCATAATATAACATATGAATCAAAATATTGATAATTGACAATTTTGTATTTGGTTGCGTCATAGGTTTTGATATCGCGGTTGACCTTCTTCCGGCAACCGCTTCTTTGCCGCCGCCAATCTCAGTCGGTTGGTTCCCACCGCTTCGAGGTATGCTAGTACATGTGGATTTGAAAATAAAGATTTTACTATGTCACGACACATCATTTCACCCCTCTTTAAATCTGGAAGGATATCATTATGTAAACACAAGAACCAGATCTACATGTCATTCATATCTATAAAACAATTTCCTTATCCCAGGGGGAAGAAATAAAATTCATGAAGCTCACACCTAAAGGATTGACAATTATGCAGGGAATCATAACAACCCAAATCCCTCACATTATTCCTCGGCATTTTACTTAGGCAGGGAATCCAAATATATATATTATGAAAGCAAAACATATGACAACATTAATTCATACCTCCGCCTACATGCCGACTTATGAGAGCAGCTCCAATTTTCCAACTATCTTGTCCAAGTGATTGCATGGGCATGAGCAGAAATGCTACAACAGTTCCAATTGTAGTTGCAACTAATAATAAGAAAATAAAAGGGGTTAGAAAAGTTGAACTGAAACTATTAGAGTAATAATTAACAAAAGCATGAGACACAAAGTAGATAAGCATACAAAAAGACAAGATTTTGTTTCATGTTAGCATCTCAAACAATAGGAATAAAGTAATTACAACTAGGAATCGACTTTATACAAAGGTAATCTGATATAAGAGGAGATTTATCATAATTTGAAGTTTGTATTGTTGCTTGGGTAAACTGAAACTGAAAGTTGCACAGGGGACGCTAACATAGCTATGCCTTCTTCCGTTGGATATTAAGAATTGGTAAAGAATATGTGAAAAAACTTCATTATAGAAGATAGATAAATAAGAATTTTGAGATACCCTCAAATATAATTAGTATTAATAGTTGTAAACTTTTCAAAGTTTTAGTGTGTGCGCCCCCTTTTCCTTTGTAGTCTTCTTCCACGCTTATGATGTAAGCATGACCTTTCTCCCAAAAAAGGGGAAAGGAAAAAGTAAAATTATGTCCATATAGTTCTAGATGTGAGTTAAATTCAAATTAAGCACATGTAGTTTTTACTTTTAGAATGTTTACTATGAATAATATTTATATATTTTAAAAACAGATTAAATCTAGATTATAATATAATAATCAATATCTTGATGGTTTATATTTTATTCTTGATTTGTTTCAGTTGATTTCACGTTAGGGCATCTTCTTCTTCTTCTTTTTTGCATCTTTCCAAAACTTCTGTACAAACCACTTGTATTCAAATTAATTGGAAGTATCAAACACACAACACCATGATCCTTCCAAATTTAAGACAAAACAATATACATTCAAACCAAACTTGTTACCGGTCCTTGTCTTAAAAAAGCATAAACAGATGGTCCTTCCAAAAGTCCAATACAAGCAACATAAACTTAACCAAACCAAAGATCGCCAACTTATATTACATAATATCAAATGTCTCCAGCTTCTCTACTCTCCTGAATGTCAATGTAGAGATGACTTTATAACTCTTTTAAATTTATTTAACTATTTTAATCTCTTCCAACATCTAAAGAACGATGGTGGTCAAATAAACTTGAAAAAAAATAAATAAAAAGAAAAATGTGCACAACCATAAGATGTTGCTATTTTAGTTGGCTACCATGGGCTTTTAAATGAACGAATCTACTCATATTTTTAATGTGAACTATACTTTTTATCTTTTAAGTGAGGCATCAAGTAGATTATAAAATAGAAAAATAGATTAGAAACTAAAAGTAATTTTTAATTAGGGAGATTATACATTAATATACTTATTTTAACTTTCTTTTGCTTCAGTTTCTCCCACTTTTTCTCCTAAATCAATGATATATCACATGCAATCTCCCAGTGTCACCCTACTAGCTTTTCCCAGTCAAAAGAAAGGGAGGAATCATACATATTATTATGTCTAACAAAAGCATGTTTTATGTGACAATTTCTGCTTGTCATGCACCAATACAAACCACACCACCAACTTCATACATATATGGGCTATTAAAGAATGAATGGGACAGTAAACAGATAATGTAAAACATGTTCATACGTATTTCATGTTAACATGATTTAGATGGATAAATAAAGATTAAATTAAATAAACAAGGAAGTGTATGTTTCTCATGTCAAAAGAGTCGGTCTAAATATTTGTTGCTTTAGATACAACACAACCTCTGAATGATAGGACAGAACAAAATCATAAGCTCATAAGCCTTTTGAATATTAGGATATCACCATTTGTCTTTCTTCTTCTCTTACAAATTGAAATTAAATCAGTACAATAAAAGGATACAATTGTGATAAAATTGCCTGGACTGGATTCTCAAAGGGATTCTCAAAGGGATGCTTTATGATAAAATCAGCAGTCGACCAGGCTAGGCGATGACTGTGCCCGCTTCCTCTGCAGTGGAATAATAGAGGACGCTGACCTTCACAAAATGAGAATCGAGCAAGAATCAGTCCCGACCATTCGTGCAGTGTCTTTTGCGGTCCGCTCTAAATAATCTATGGTCTCTTTTCCAATATGTGCTCACCTCCAGTATGACCAAATATCCGCCATTGATTATAACACCTCACACCTCTTTTCCCAATGGACATAAGAAGAATATATAGATGCTACCCCGTGTCCAAACTGTTACATGCGTTGCAGAACAAAAGAACCAAATCCGATCCCAAGAAAAGTAGCAATGGCAATTCCAAAAATGCCTGCAAGAATTGCCGGAACTGTCAGAGACCACCATCCTTTGGTGGTTGCCATCCCGCAGGCGGTTGTTGGGCCCCCAATGTTCGCATTGGAAGCAATCAGAAGTAATTTCTGGTCAAGTCCAAGCAGTCTTCCAAGTCCAAGAATCAGAGCTAGATGCACGGACAACTGGATGAAAGCAAATGCAAAGATGCCCGGTGTCGTGTTGATGACATATGAAATGCTACCAGTTGCTCCCACCACAGTGAAGAATACCTGGTGTTTACATGGTGTTAAAGATCAAGAAACTATATCACTACAAGTCATGAGCAGAGAGCTTATTCAAGAAAAATAGAACTGCTGTAGACGATATATGCTATATGATTTGCATTCAGCTAATGTGGTACAAGATGATGCAAGACGGCAATTAAGAAATCAAAACTATTCATGGATGCAATTCTTAGTATGACTATATATATTTTCTAGGGAATATATCGTTCTATATCTAGGCTCATCAAAAAATTTACTGATGAGTTCTAATAAGCTAATTATATATGCTTTGGAAAAATTTTGAAGAAAAAAGGGAGGAACATCACATATATTATTGCACAGGCCATGTTATCTTGACATAAACTTTGTATCAACATTTCTAGGTTACAAATTACACAGGTAACATGAAAATATATAAGAATATCCTTAAAAATATATAAGAAAAATAAAGCATAATGATTAACGGGTGCCATTTAATGAAATGTAAAGTGGAGTCTGGTGGTAAGCATGGAAAATGTACAGAGAGAAATAATAAATTAGCCTGAAAGAACCAAGGAATGATAGAAATATTAACATAGCTAGATGTCATAAGGAAGTATTTGAAAGAGCTTGTTGTAATACAATGTGATGCAATAAACAGGAATTATGGAAAGGTAATTGGTTATAATGGTTACACCGAAAATGCACAAAGTATCACTTTATGTGAAAATGCCGCCAATCAGCGATGGAGGAATGATGAAGACAACTCCAGTTACTGACGAACAAGTAGTTCTGATTTATTGAGAATATTTGTGATGCAATGGGAAAACATATAAGCATGGCCTAAGGGCACATCTAATCAACCTTATCACCAACTAGCAATATATTCAAAGTGCTTCAAAATATTTTGGCCACCATTCACTTGAAGGAATTTTGACTTTCAAGTTGAAACGAAACATGCCTTTGAGGAGACTATAATTGTACGAAACTGAACTAAAATGGGGTAATGTAACAGTGATGTGATTATCAGAAATTTTGCGCATAGCAGTTGTAAATTTAATCTCTTACTCGTCTCAATAAAAACCAGCAGCAATTTTTCACAAAATGCATTAAACAGTATGATGAGAAAGTTTCAACTGCATGGGAACTCTTCATAATAAGATTTAACACACAATTTATGGTTATGTATAGAAGGACAATTTGGTTTCAGAAGAGATTTACCTGCATTAGAATCAAAGCAATGGCCTCCCCAGCAGGAGCAAGACTTCCACATTGTGCTGGAAATATTGTTGCCAGAACCACAATAATAGCCGTTATACAAGGAAGACTACCTCCTTGGAAACCAAAATGCTTGGTAACAAGTGCTGCTGCTTTGCATATTGTGAAGGATAAAGCAACAGCTGTAGCACTCCGAAACACATCTAGCCTGGTTCTCTCTTTGTTGCCAGTATTCACTGTATTATCTGCTGAGGTTGTAGAGATTTTTTTTCAGAGTAAATACGATGATTACACAGTATCTATATTCTTCATCATCCGGGGTAGCTTTAAGTAAAAAAGAACACCCACGCACCAACAGAGGATGGAGAAGACTCTGGAGGTATTTTAGAAGCCAAGGCAAAAAGGCATGTGAAATATATAGCGCACATAACATTGTCTACGGCCAGTCCAGCAGCCAGAACAGATGGAGAAAGACCAAGGGCTTCGGCGACAGCAACATAATTAACCGCTATTATTTAGAAAAGCAAAGAAAACAATTGTCAGGCATAAATGTAACTGAAGTTCATCTTGAACAAATAAGAATCACTATCTCGATACTTGCTTATTTTGTCTACAATTGGATTTAGAAATATAACACAAATACATTGATCAGGCATCATTTCACTCGATAAAGGGTTCATATCGATACTTTACTTCAGTAATGTAATTTTCAGGATTGACATCTCCCTCCTACATGAATTCTAGCTACAGTCATTCAATAATATTGGATCAGCTCTAAGGAACATATGAAGCTTGACAGAGGAAGCATTTTAAGGGTAAGCCAATAAACAAAGGTCACCATACACATTCAGTCAGTGTGCACAGATTGACGAGCAAGCAAGTTAACATAAGAAACATTGTACAAGAATTGTTGACAATACCTCCACCAATATAACTGCTCATGAGTGCTGCTGCAATTTTCCAACTATCTGGCCCTAGCGATCGCATAGGCACTAACAGATAAGCCACCACAGTGCCAATTATCGTTGCAACTAGTAATCATCAAACCAGAGCAAAAAACTCATCAAAATGAAAATCTCAAATCAGAAAGAGAATTAGACCAAAGATTTCGATGCAACTGTACCTGAACCGAGCAAGAAGGCCAAGAGAAGTGTCCCAGTGGACTTAACGACTCGGCGAAGATCAGCATTGAAGAGCAGCAGAGGAATAGCCAATGGCAGCAGGTACTCCATCACAACTCTATATGCCGGAGCTTCGGCCGCGATGATTCCGACGTTGCTCGCCGCGAGCCCCACAAGAATGCTCACCACCGCCCCGCTCACCGTGCTCCCGACCTTCGTCCTCTCTGACCTAATTACAAACCAAAAAAAAAAGATTATTAAACATCAGACTTCCTTTTTCCTTTTTTTCCCCAAAAGAAAATTTGAACTCTCTATTATTTATTTTCAATGGTACCAACCAGAGGCCGAAGGCGGCGGTGGCGAAGAGGGCGGACCAGGTGCCCCAGTGGTCAGTTGGGGAGATGAGGGGGCGGTGAACCGACCGGCGGTGACTACAACATTGCGTGCTGGGTTTTTCTCAATGGCTATCTTGATATAATTATAGTTGGGAGGTGAAGGGAAGCCGTGGACCGGACCGCGGTGGCCGGTCGAGGCCGAGCGGCCGGCCGGGGAGAGGATAGAAGGAGGGCAGAAACGAAGACACAGCAGCAGCCATGAGACAATAAGAGAGGAAGGATAGAGAGAGTGTGTGAAATAGGCTAAACGGGTACTGGTTTCAGGTCGGGTCGAGGGCGAATACTTGTTTGTTATCCGCTTCCATATACCTGATTCCAACTTGTATATTCTAAGCGTGTTCCCCAAGGCAAAAACGGATATAAAAGGAGCTCATCTCTGTGATTTATCTTTCTTAAGTTGAATTTAGAGGATTAATTCCTTGTTTTTGGATCTCATCTTGTAAGAGAGTTGGGCCTCTCTCGTTCTTACCCTAATTTCAATTTCAATCCCTAATTTTCCCAGGTGGCTTGCAAGTTCTCCTTGATTACATTGATTCAGGATGAGATGGCGTCAAAGAACCGCCACCGGTATACTGCGGCGATCGTCGAGCTGACGTCGGCATCAATGGTATCAGAGCGCCAGCCCCCTGACGAACTCGCGGATGTAGGCGGTGATCCTGAGGAGGAGCTCAATCCATTTGGATCGGTTGCACAACGTGCTGGCCTTGATCCCAAGTCTAGAGCGGATCCGCTAGAGTTGGTCGACGATAGTTTCAGCTCTCAAAAGGACCGACAATTTGACCTTCTCTTGCAGGCGATCGACGAGAGAATGGGCTCTCGTTTCAGAGCTTTTGAGGAGAGGATGGACCTCCGGGCACGAGCCTTTGAGGATCGGATGCGTGCAGGCCAAGACGGTGGCCGCCGTGATGAGACGATTGGGTTGTTTGAGAGGTAGACCAGAGGGGCTTACTCTCAGGCGAAGGGGAAAGGAGTAATCACTGAGGACCCCCTGAGACTCCCCGTGTCAGTCCCAAATATGTGATTCCGGCACTGTCAGCGGCCAAACCAACAGCACCAGGGGCCTAACAGAGATGGATCCGTGAAAGCTCGAGGTCACAAATTCACCACTTCTCAAGCGCTGGGTAAGATTTCCCCTCCCTAAAAACCCAAAAGTGGATGTGTCTGTATTCAATGGCAGCGATGATGTATTGAACTGGTTGTATGAGATGGAGCATTTCTTTTCCAATCATGAGCCCCCAATGGATGAGAGTAGAATTTCGTGTGTTTTACCTGCGTGATGAAGCACTGGTGTGGTGGAGATGGGTGGAGAAGCAGAAAGGGTGTGTGTGTCATGGCTTGAATTTCATGAATAGATGGTGATGCAGTTCGGGCCACACGAGCTTGATGATCAAATGGCAGCTCTGGCTAATTTGAAGCAGACATGAACTGTGTCAGAATATCACAAGTCTTTCATCAAATTAGCTCGCTTAATGGATGATTCTGAGAAGAACTTGGTGAGCCTGTTGTTGTTAGGGTTGAGGGAAGACCTACGTCAGAAGGTGAAATTGGTCAAGTCTGTGACTATGATATCTGCATATAGGAGTGCTTATGCTAGGGAGTTGATTGCCATCACTGAGAAGAGATTGGGCAAATTCCAACCCTATAGAAGCTCACCCTGCACCACCCTTCAGCAGGCAAGGCACATGCTACTGCTGCAACTAGGAAGGAGGGAAGGGTTCTCACACAGGCACCAGTGAGGAGATTGACTCCAGCTCAAATTGAAGTATACAGGAAGAAGAACTTGTCTTCCAAATGTGATGAGCCCTTCACATTTGGCCACAAGTGTAAGAACGGAAGTATTATGTTGATTGAGGGTGAGGAGCTGGAAGGAAATGTAGTAGAAGAAGACGATGACGAAGAAGAAGAGCCTCAAGGGCGGGGGGAGTTTATCACTCAAGACCATTAGGTTGTTGAGACAGGTTAACAGGAAGCCAGTGAGCATCCTGTTGGACACTGGCTTAACCCACAACTTCATATATCCAAAGGCAATACAAAGGACTGGGCTGTAGGTACCCCAAAAAACTCCATTCAATGTGACAATAGCTGGAGGTGAAAGGTCCTCAGTGAAGGACTGTGCACATCAAGTGCCAGGAGCTGAGATTGTATCACACTTTCATATCCTTCCCATTGGCGGCTGCCAGATGGTGTTAGGGGTTGATTGGCTGCAAACTGTAGATGAACTCACCCTTCAAAAATCAAAATGTCAAGCTTTCAAAGGAGGAACAATCTGGGAGTCCAATGGTGTGCAGTCTGTGGCAACAGAATTGGTACAGGCTGAAGCAATGGAAGGAACCTTGTGCTGGGTTGCTAAAGGTTGGGTTATACATGTTGGCAGCAGGGATGAGCATATCACAACCCCTCTGGAAGTTGAGATCAATCCTGAAGTCATTGCCTTATGCAGAGAATTTGCAACTGTCTTTGAGGAGGTCAAGAGCATGCCTCCACAAAGAACTCGTGATCATCAAATCCCATTGGTACCTGGGGCAGAGCCAGTAAACCTTAGACATGTTTCCCTGAGAGGAAAAGAACATCACTGAGAAGATGATTAGTGAGATGTTGGAATCTGGCATAAAGCACAGTGTATCAAAAGAGGGATGACCATGAGGATGGCTGAATTTTTCAACATCCCAGACCAAAATGCCCTTACGGAGTTGGGTTTTTGGGTGTTTTTTCGGACAAAAATGCCGTTACGGAGTTGGCGGTTTAGTGGTGGCAGAAAAATATTATCCTTTTAGTAAATTTTCTTACCACAACTTATTGAAAACCAATGTAGCGTAGCGGTTGGGGCTTTGGCCTCCTCCTTTGGGTGTCCAGGGTTTGAGTTCCGCTGGCTGCAGATATTGGCCCTGGGCTTCAGGCCTGGGAGCTCATATATATATATATATATATATATATATATATATATATATATATATTATATATATATATATCAGCCGACAGCTGAGAGTCCCTCTCAGTTTGAGATGACGTGGCACATTATTAGTCACACTAATAAGAACGGCCCACCTATTGAAACAGCTGAAATTCTTAAATGTCCATGCAGTAAAAGATAGTGGACTGTATAGTTTATTATTACTTTTTCCCATTTTCTAATTCTGCACGCTTTCGATCTAGATTTGAGTTTTCACAGAGAAATTATTTCTAAAAATAGCGGGATTAGGATCAGATTTTTTTTTTTTTTACTTTGCAGACCTAAATCTTCATCAGCTCTTCATCGAGATCTCCATTAGATTTAGATCTCCCTATCTATTTTAATGTCGCGACCATCAACCAGAACACATCTCTTGTTAGTTCAGGTCGCAGACGGTCCCGATCTCTTTCTCCCGATCTTAATATGAATCATATATCATCGGGTTCAACTTCCTCACAGAATATAGAAAATCTGAAAGGATTGAGATCTTTGCATGTTGATCAAGAGGATTGTATTTTCCTTTTTTTTATTTTATTATTTTTTCATAATTTCTTATCTGAAAAAATTTTTTGGGAAACCTAGATGAAACTGCGATCTAGTTTACATCTTATAGAACAATGCGATCAAGGTCGCAGTTTTCTAATTAACAATTTCACAGTTTTTATAACTGCGATCTTAGTCACAATTTTTAATTAAGTTAGATCTCAGATCTTTGTCGCAATCCTTTTAATTTATTAAAATTCATGTTTTATCTTATAGTCATTAAATTTTAAAGGACTACGACAAAAGTCGCAGTATTTAATAAAATATTTTTTTGTGATATTTATAGACATCTTACAGTATGTGATTATGGTTGTTATTTTTAATAAATTATGTCACAGTGCTTTATAACTGCGATCTTAGTCGTAATCTGTAATTACATCACCTATGCGACCTTTTGCGCAGCTCTTTAATATATTAAGGACTGTGACAAAAGTCGCAGTGTTACAAAATAACACTTTGTTGTAATATTTATAGACATCCTGAAAGATGCGATTACGATCAAGACTTTTAGTCAATATTGTCATAATTATCTTTATAACTGTGACTTTAGTCACAGTTTTTAATTATGATATTTTTGACGTTGTTATTTTTAATTATTTCTTTTATTTAATTAAATATTTATTTGGTTGGAAATGAATTTACATGGAAAAATATCTGAAAGCGTAGTTATTTTTTTAGGACAGCAATTAGCACAGATGATGAAGCATACAACTTCTACAATACTTATGTACGGAAAAGAGGGTTTTGACGTGAGAAGAATAGGAATAGATAAGTCACGTATGCATCCTCATGAAGCTATTTGTAGAAAATATTTTTGCAATAAGGAGAGTGTGAAGATGTTAGCAGATAAAAGACAAGAATGTCTTCTCAATTTGTTTGCCCCCAATAAGAAAGGACATTCACTCCCTATCATACTAGTCTGCAATTTTCAGTACACTTATATTTGATTTTAGGTCTTTGTCAGCACCAAATTTCTCGTTGTAGAAGGTCATGAAAATTGCACCAATTGGATCTCCTTTACCGCATTGACAAAATCTGTCTGAAGTGTTTTTTGAATTTTCTGATGAATTCGCGCATAGGCTTTAGGCTCGATTTTATAGGACGAGCCTTCAGCTCGTACTTACCTATAAATGCAGAAACATTAACAACATAAGAACAAAATTTTAAAAAAAAAATCACGATCACAGTACTTTTAAATAAATTTGGAAAAGAAAAGGGACTGCGACCTTGGTCGCAACAGTAAATAATAAATTATAATACACTGCGGCAGAGGTCGCATTTTTCTAATTAACTCAATTAATTAACTAATTAGAACCTTGGTCAATGGCTCAGAGCACTGCAACCCTTATTTCATCGTAAAGCGATTAGGGTCATAGTATCCTATTAAGCTAACTTAGTGGAATAGACTGCGCCTCGATCCCAAAAAAAAAAGAGAAGGGATGTTTTAAAAAAATAATCTTAAAAACTAAATGGATGTTAATAAAATTTTAAAAAAATATTTTATTCACAGACTGCGACCAAGATCGCAGTAACCTATTAAGTTAATATAAAGAACTGCGACCTAAGTCGACCAAGTGGAATAAAAAAATAGTGTGACCTTGGTCGCAATGTTAAAAATTAAAAATTAAAAATTAATCTCTAATAAGATTGTTAATACTTACTTTCTTTTCATCTTAAACTGTGACTTGGATTAAAGTTTCAGGATAAAAAATTAAAAAATATTGTTTCAAAATTGCATGAAAATTTTAAGAAAAATCAAAATTTTCCCAGAAAAATTCAGTGTTATTTCTTTTTTGGAATTAAAATTCAAAACTAAATAAAAAATCAGTGCAAGAGTCAGTTTTAAATCGAATTTAAATTAAAAGAGGGAATTTTGTTTTAAAAACAAAAAAAGGGGAAATCACAACTGAAAAAAATCAAAATATTAAAGGGCTACAGAATCCAAAAAAAATAGGTTCTCTAGATTTTCCCTTTACTTTTTTTCATGGATGATTTCTTAGGCGTCATTTTGATCAGATCTTTATTTTAAAAAAACAAATTTTTGAACGCAATTGTTCGAAAAGTTTAGGAATCAATAACACTAAATTTTTTCAGATTGATGAACTAAAAAATTCATATCTGTAATTTTTTTTTTTTGGAAGGAACCGTTTTATAGATAGTGAAAAGTTGTAATGGAGGATTAGTCAAAGCAATTGTTGTAGTGATTGATAGCTTTTTCGAGCGAGATTTTTTGTCTTTAGTCCGCCAAATATACATACATATAATATATATATATATACATATCTACACACACACACACACTGAGAGTTAAAAGAGGCAAAAGGAGAGTAGGCCGAGCTCATATGTGTGGCCTAAAAAATTAAGAATAATTATAAGTTATTATTATTATTATTAACATTATTATTATTAATTAGTATTACATAATAGAAACATTACATATTCACACACATCACAAATATTTTATAACAGTATTTCTGACCAAAAATATTTTTAAATAAAAAAATTATGTGTAAATTTTATTTATCAATATTGTTCATGCATACATATTCTCAGAAAATACATAAACACATACGCATGTATGTATTTATAAATATATAATTTATTTATTTGAAATACATATTTTACATAACAAAATATTTACTCAACATGGAGAATAATATGATTTATTTATTAATATAATTTATTACAACACAGATATTTGATTAATTGTGTAATTATGAGTGTTATTAAATAAACATAAATATCTATTTAATTATTTTTAATTTTTCAAAATTTCATTAAACTAATGAGTTCAACAATTTGCTTCAACCCCCACGAATAGCGCGACTGTATTGGTGAAGAGAAATAAGGTTATTTATACTGTTCTGATGACACTTTTGAGGGTATTTCTACAGTATTTGTGTGTATTAAATTTTAAAATTATGAAGAGAAATAAGGTTACCCCATACAAATGTGAAGTGTACTCTCAGAATAGACATAACACAACTGCCATACTACAAAGATGTAGAAGTCACAGATCCTACAAACTTGTTAGACTAAAGAGTTGCCCAGCGCAAAAACATTGGAAACAACCAAAGAACCCAGCTCTGCCCGCTTGATTCAGCCCTTCAAAAGAAATTACAGGATATCTAAACCACCAGATTGGGGGACGAGGTATCCTTACAACTTGCATTCAGGTAGTTTGCTAAATAGGTGGAAAGAACACAAATAAAATTGATGATGTTTCACAGGTTGAAAAACTACAGGTGCCATGGGCATAATTCACAGTAAATACGGACTTCTGGCTGAAGCTCGTTCCCGGATAAAATTAAGTCCCTCGGACAAAATCCCAAATTTAAGGTTTACACCCTATGTCGGATGCATACATTTCAATGTTAAAAACAGATCAACATCAGATTCTGGCGCTCACTCGGAGAAATAATGAATGAACACTGCAGGGATCAGAACTACTTTGATTTATCTACCATGCATTTAATCAATCAAAAAAAAAAAAAAAAAAAAAAATCTTCCACCAAATATGACTAGGAAAAAACCGTTAAGATGATATGAAGCCGAAACCACAGAATGACTGGTAGAACTGCTTGAGAACTGTTCCCAGCATCTTCTCTATAAGCAGAAACAGGCTTCCCATAAAGCATGGCAAAAAGAAATTTGAACTACAATCAACCATACAAAATCAATATCAAGTCAAAGAGTTTGAACACTAGAACTTGAACCTCAACAACTGCCTGCCACATGTCAGGACCAAAAAAGTAATAATATGTTTTTACTACAAAGATGGAATCAATTTGTTACTCTGCCTGCTGCAAATCTATAAGCATCTGAATGTCAAGATTGAGAGAAGCAACATATTACACAAGCAACGTAGCATAATCATCCAGCAAGGATCCAAAGCCACAGAAACCACATCTAAGATAGTCTTGGGTATTAAATTTCACTAAAAGCTTAACCTCCTGTTGGATGATTCTTCAAAAAAGTTTATTCTCCCAAAAAACAGGCTAAAACCAAGATACATATCACGCTTGTTTATTCATCCTGTTATCATTAGTACAACACTCACCATTCAGATCAAATCAACTTAAGGTAAAGAGAACTGATGTCCACGTACCTGAAAGGACATGAGTAAGCAAAAATTAACTATTAAGGATCTAACAGTGATATCATAGCTTGAATCTAGACAATCAGCATAACAGTATTAAGCCCCAAAATGACCTACTCCTTAACATGAAAAGCAGGTCATGCATGAATACCAAAAGATCAGAAAAGCAAAGTCCAAAGAGAGAAGAAAAAGAAAAACGATCAGACTAAATTCAAAAAGTTGGAGACATATGATTTGAGAGACTGACAAAACAAATATTTAAAAGCTTTCAATTTATAGTCATTATAAAGTTTAGAAACCACACTACTTGTTGCAGGCTAAAATGGGAAACACCCACCTTTATCTGAAATTAATTGTACAAGATGTAGACAGCTTGTTGCAAATTATGTGAAAAACCATGTACATCTATACAACTTGCTAACTTCAAGTTTGGCAGCACCATGAGGGTTAGTATCATACTCCCATACCACTTTCAGAAATAATTCTAAAAAAAAAAAGTAGTATAACTGTCAGAATACAAATAGGAACATTTGCTCGGGTGCTCTTATATGTGTTCAAAATCCTTCGATACCAGATCAGTTAATATACAGTAGTTCATGACTTTCTTCTGCCTGTATAATTTCTTCTCAACAATGTTTCATTTACATGCAATATCAATCTGTGTCCTGCATTGTGAGAGTATAACATCACTCTACATTCTCCTAACATAAACAGAAAAAAAAAAAAAAAAAAAGACGAATGGTCAAGTCTTGAACAGGAAAAGAAAAGCTAAGATGCTTGATCATTAGAATAAACTATATGAGCAGAAAAAAAGGAAAAGAACCCGTCCATCTCAATTTAATCATTTATTTTGTGACATCTTAAAATACTGGAACCACAATAGCAGACTTGACAGCCAATCATAATACTATTTACCATAATTCACAAAAAAGAGGAATGGGTGCAACTGAGTCTTTACAAAATATAAAGCCATAGATAGCCATCAAGCATCCAACGTTGATGTTTATATTCTCACACTTTTGGAGATTCATGACATTGCAGATAATAATATAGCATGAATTCATTAAAAACCATTGTCCACCTAACAAACCATGTTACAAAGAACGTCATTTGGATGCTAGTTTCTTTATTACATATCATGTTTAAAGGTTTTACAAGTTTCTATTCAAGTGTTTATTATAACTAAAGTAGTTCCCATTGTCATTTTTTAAGGATAGATCCTTCACTGATCGAGCACCAGAACCTCATTCCACTTTTCGCAACCAGATTACCTCATTGGAAAATACTCAAAAAAAGAACCATGGAAAGGAAACCTGTAGATTTGGAATATCAAAAGGAAATAGACCCTGGAGTTCAAAGTGATGATCCAATCACGCACCTTAAATTGCCATGTTATTGTGATTCAAGGGCCTTTCATAAATAACACTGTACCGGCACCATCACCTGCATCCTCCCACTAAAAGAACTTAAACAAAGGGAGACACAAGCTAACAGGTTAAATCTTCATCATTGAGGCAGAAAACCCAAATATCCTTGGCTACGATTGATAACCCACAATAACAGCCAGGTGGGCAGCAATTTCTCATGAAACTTTCCATGCATTTGCATAACAATTTCTAACGAGTGATACCATAAATTTATTGGGCAAAACTAAATATACTTTATGTCATGAGTAGCTTGCGTTAATTGTCTTTCCATATCTAAGTTATCTTAGAAGAACAAATTTCCAAGTACAAAATATGTAGATACAGAGAATTTCAACTTTTCTCTCGTTAAAAATGTTAAAGTGTAAAATAAAAATAAAAACCAAAACCAAAAAGTAAGTGAGTTGTCAACCATTGTACTAAAATTTAGGTTTTTGTGGCTTTAGCCAAAAAAAAAAATAAAAAACACAAAAGGAGAAAAACAAACAAACAACAAGTTCCACTTATAGGCATGGGTTACACTACTATTGACTACTTTCTTTTTTTAAAATCGAAGCTGGGTTAACAACCTTCTGCGTTAAAAACATAACAAGGACAAAAAACTCACTTCTCACTAAGGTTATGAGTCGAGATTAACCGCATCAAAAAAGTGAACGAGTAAAATCCCACATAGTAAAAGACATGCCCATGCAGGATGGTCGAATTAGAATAAGTCCCAGGAGAGAAGAGGGTACAAAAGGCAAAATTCGTAGCAGCTTTTGACACTGCTTCTACAAAAGGAGCTCGTCCTAAAGATTGTTCAGATGATCCACCTAAGTGGATAGTAAATACTGTACAAGATGTTGTTTGACCTCCACTATCCTCCTTGAAAAGTAAGTCCCCCTTGGAGAGAGGGAGGAGAGGGGGGGGGGGGAGGGAGAGAGAGAGAGAGGGGAGGGGGGTCTACACACTTTTCCTATTGCAACCTTTCTAACAAAATTAGCTTTAGTTTATTTCTTGTTAGCTTTATGTAAAAGTTAAAAGGCTTTAACCTTCAAGGAGCTTGTTTTTCCATGCTGATCTCCACCGCACTTCTAGAACCGACACTTAAAGTAAGAAATGATAGAGAAACCTACAGGGTTACTCAACCATCTCCATGGAGCCCAATCCTCCACTGCAGCTAAATATAAGAAATAAAAAAGTCTAGCAAGATTCTCCTAGTGGCAAGGATTGGAAATTCTTGATTCAGTAGAGGATTGACCATTGCATGTGATAGTTCATAGTCAAAGCCAGATAGGAAGGTGCAGCAAGCCAGCAATGGTGTGGGTATGCATTATGGAAGCTGCTTATGGATTATGGTATCTGTTTATCTGGTTTTAGGTCCAATGCAGGAAGTATAGGGCTAGGCCAAGGGTTTATGCCAGGATTCAACCAACTGAAAATCAAACAAAACAAAATCAGAAAAATAATGGACAGAATCATCTAGATTGCTAGTTCAAAGAGATCATGAATCAGCCAATAACTGACAACAACTCATCGGATCAATGCCTTCAATCAGATTGTAAACTTTAAAAGAAGATTTACTGAAAGAAGTGTAAGCCTGGCCTCAATGACAAATTTTCTATAACTGCAACATAAAATTAGCAACAACAAGCCAGAAAAACTTGTGAGTGGCTGCAAACTGATAATACAAGATTAAGTGATTAAAGGACATAAATAATTTAAATGTTATCTTTCCACCTCTTTCATTGAAGTAAGCTATTATTTCTCCGATCAACCTAAAAAACACATTTACTATTTGCAATGCTCTTTAGATCCAAATTAAATCTCAAATAAGTTTATGTGACAATCAAATAGTTTATCAAACAATTGATGGGTAGGAACAAATCTTCTTGGGGTAAATATTCCAAGTTCACAATGAGCAAAAGCAAGAAAAATCTTCTTTATATGTCAGGGGTACACCATATAAGTCATACCGAAGCAAGGTATTCAAGATGAGATCACATTAGCAGACAAGGTATTATAGCTGAGGAAAACAGATATCCAATAAAAGGGACAAAAAAAATCTATAAGCAATATCACATAAGTGTCAGATGAACACCCTGAAAAGTCTCATCAAATGCAGGGAAGATATCTAAATACAAGAAATCGGAATAATAGAAACAATACAATACAATACATTTAATCAGAAACATGTTGTATAAGATGCAACAGAATGTCAAGCTAAAGTACGACAGTCTACTTGTATTCCACGGTTACATATATGCCTAGTTCTATTTACATTGTTCAACAAAGATGTAAAGTATATCAATAAATTGGACACGCGCGCGCGCAGAGAGAGAGAGAGAGAGAGAGAGAGAGAGAGAGAGAGAGAGAGAGAGAGAGAGAGTCATGAGAACAAATTGTTGCGTAGACAATGCAAATTCTGTTAAAATGAAATGAATGCAGAATGTGCACCAATCAAAGGTGACCAAAAACTTCTAGTATGTCTGCAATTAGGTATACATGTAAGTGCAATAAAAAGAATAGCATCCATGCATAGAGGTTTATATAAGTGCAGTAAAAAGAAAATGGGTTTCACCTAAGGTTTGACTTCTGCTTTGCTTAGCAAGATGAAAATGACTCGACATAGCTCAGATCCAGTTTTTTAACAATTCCAACTTGTTTGCAAATAGTTGATATATATAGTCTTGTCAATTTATAACAGAAATTTCCCCAAGACAACCCCTTCTACAGAGAGCATATGCTCACAAGAATCATGCATTTTCCGTCATACAGTGACTGAATAAGTGAGAAAAATACGATTTTGGAACAATGGCTAGCTTAGAGGTGGCAACATTTTGTGGGTTAAGAGTTTGCTTGCATGTGTACAAAATCTAGTAAAAGTGTTTTCATCAGCAAACCTATAGTGTTGTAATTTGCTCTGTGGTAAAAATCAAAGCATCAAAAATTGCACCCTCTCATGCGTAAGTATGGCTGTCAGCAGCCAACCTCAACAATATACATACATTCGGCATATTCTGTTACAAAAGAATTTATGGATCTTAGCATACACACATAATCTACCAACACCAAATAATGTAAGATAATATCAAGTGCAGATTCCCTTTGTTATTTCCTTCGAGTTTCCTGATTAACTCACGTTCTTAAAGACCCAATCCCGAAGGTTTAGGATAAAGGATTTATTGTTGTTATTGAGCAGAGCTAACTCATAATATATTAATCCTACATGTAATTTCTTATTTGCTACTACTAGCCCTCAAAGCCTCCAATTTAACTAAATACTTTATCTATCACCACAAGTTCAACCTATATTTGTACCCTACATTAGGACGCTGCTTGGATGGAAACTGGATTTGGTCCGACTCATTTGATTATGCTAAATTTGAAATCTTTGGACACAACTAAATTTGTGTTTAAGAAAATGAGAGAAGAGCTAGTGAAAGAGGTACGAGCAAGAGAACCTACAGAAATCAGCCACATCTGCAAGAAATAAATACAAAAATAATAATAATAAACAGACATCTATCATTCCGGAAAATTAATGTTTAATGGTACATATTTATATATTTGGATGGTTAAATTTAAATTTTCTAATCTTCATTTATTTTCACATAACCCAACCATCACTAAATAAGGTGTGCCCAAAGATTAGAGCATACAAGTTGGATATGCTGCTACCTGGTGCTGAACCTACAGAAATCAGCCACATCTGCAAGAAACAATACAAAAAAAAAAATAATAAACAGACATCTATCATTACGGAAAAGTAATGTTTAATGGTACATATTTATATATTTGGATGGTTAAATTTAAATTTTTTAATCTTCATTTATGTTCACATAAGCCAACCATCACTAAATAAGGTGTGCCCAAAGATTGGAGCATACAAGTTGGATATGCTGCTACCTTGTGCTGAATGTATCAGAAGTCCACGTTGGGCAGGAACTGCTCATATCTCCGCAAATCCAGTAATGTACATGAGCAGAAGAGTTAAATGTTCTCTGCATCAAGGGCCTGCTAAGATAGGACTCAATCTGAAATGTCTTCCTCTCCACTGAATTGGTCTATGCTGTCCAATCGAGGGATTTTATGCCGTATTCCAGATTCATAATCCCTCAAAGATCTACCTTGTTTTAAATCTGTAATATCTCCCTTGTCCTGTAATAAAATATAAGCGGTTACTTGATGAAATGGAATGGTTAAACTAAACAACTCCTGAGCAGATGCAGCATATCTTTAGAGATAAAGAATAAGGTGTTCTGAAACTGATAACAAGGGGCCTAGAAAAATAATCAGACTGATGTTCACACTGTAATATGACACCTCAAAAGCCAAAAACTAACCAGATCAGAAACATAATGTCAATAGGTTTCCTATTTTCTCACGTCAATTACTTGTATCATACCAATACTGATTAAATGTTTAGAAAACGATAAAAAATTTCAAGTCGCTAGTTCTCTTTGAGAGCAATGCACGACGTGTTCAACTTTTTGCAGTTCCATGACAATCCTCGCTAATCTGATTGGCAGATATGCATGTCTAAAAGCTTTAGAAATGGGGTAAACAGCTTCTTAGACATGAATTGCTTCCAGATTCATGCATGACATGCAAAATGTCTTGTATGACATTCTGCAAGTTCACTGAACCACTACTGAGGGAATGGCATTCAGTAAGTTCACTGGCCCACCATTAAGGGATTGGCATTCCACAAGTTCACTGAACCACTACCAAGTCACAATAGGAAAATGCCCTGTGTAAGAGCATGCCTACAGATAAACTTATTAATTCCAGTTGACTTTTTGCATAATACATGCATAAAGTAAAGCCATTCTTGAAAGATGCAAGTATCCCGAATAACTCACAATCAAAGACTCTTCAATTTCACTTCTTGATCAATATTTAGAAGAGAAGGAAACAAGTTATGCTAAAATGCCCTTCCTCAGATGTCTCCAACGAGATGCTTGGCCTGATGTATTTAACAGGATAGGACATGAAAGTAGGAAAAATATGGGATACATAGCTCTTAAAAAATCAGGGCAATGTGTATATGGTATTTATTTGTGCTTGTGTTTTATTTATTTTTCTTTACAATCATTAGTTGGTTTCATACAATCTCCTTGTACCTAGTATCAATTTAAATAATTTTACTTATATATGTATTAGGAAGATTTCTCTATAAAATGGTAATTGATGCAAACTAAGTGTTTCTGAAAGAAATATATATTCATTTCTTCAACAGTATTTCAAAAGGATCTTTCCCATGATAGTAGTTAAAGCATCATTTTCCATCCGTTTCTGACTAGTTTCACAGAAGTAAAAGAAAAGTACCATCAATCCTCAAAGTGTCCACAGAAGTGCCACATAAATTTCTCATACAATATGGTCTCAGTGTCCCAAATCAGTCCCAAACATCAGCACCCCACTCATATAGGGTTTGGTAACTATACAGTTGTGGAACCTTTAGATTCATGCACATTGTCATGATCGCTTTGATTTAATAAGTATTAAATTAACTTGTGGAATGCCAACAAGACCAGGAATTATGCATTAATGTTAAATGTAACAGAGGAGATAACAAGTTTTCAAAGACTGGTGTTTGTTTAAATTCAGACGTATTTACCATGATGACTTTTGCTTAATGATGCATTAAATGTATCAGCCCAAAGTCCACAAGACATTCATCGCATCATACATGAACCTTAAGAGCAATTCAATGGATAAGAATTGTCAATTCATCTTCCATATATTTGCACATTTATCCATCATGAATTTCCTTTGTTGTGCATCAAATGAAGTTGGAAAAAAAATAATGTTTTATTGTATTGTAAAGAAATCATGAAGCACTTCAACAGCTAAGTAGTTACCTCATCTCATAAAATCCAAATGTTCAATCGTAAGTATGTGTATATGCATGTTTTGAGACAATAACACCTCAAGGAGCAAGGGTAAAACCTCGTTATTTCTTCCATACTTTATTATTTAAAAAAAAAGGTTTTAAAATCATTAAAGTGCAACATTTGTCGAAAGGGAAACTGTGCATGGATAGTCAGATAGTGATATATAGTATAACAATCCGAGACTTGGATTGGCTCTCCCCTTCTAGGAATGTGATAGAGGAGGAGAAGACGAAAAGGACAAACCAAAATGAGTGAGACTAAGTGAGCAGTGAAAGGAAACTGTGCAAACAGTAGATGTTTGTTTTTGGAATAGACTAAACATCTAGCTGTAAATGAAGGGTCCAACAAGTTTCTCCTAATATTAGGAATCAAGATATCCCCCCCCCCCACCCCCCGCCCCAAAAAAAAAAAAAAACATAAACACAAAAAAAAGAAAGAAAGAAGAACAAAAAAACAACCGCGCTTGTTGGGGTGGGGGGGTTAGTTAGTGAGAGTGGCAGAAAACAATAGCAGAAGAAAACGTTTAGAGCACGGCCAAGCCCCACATACACACACCAAAATTTGAATGATTTTGAATTTTCTTGCCTATGCAACAAGTTAACTAGTCGGAACGGCCTAAAGAAGCAGTGGCTCAGATCCATGCCTAGAATGGTTGAAACCCAGGAAAATTGGTATTGAAGGGTTTCAAAGTTGTTTAGATGATGATCCATGGTCCGAATCCAAGACCATACAAAAGATACAGAGACAAAGATTTGACCCCAACTTGGATTGTTTAGTGGTAGTGAGGGATACAAAGACCTTGATCTACTAGTAGAATTAACCCTTCGACTGATATGATATGAATGGAAAATAATTTAGAACTCAAGTACCTTTAGTCAAGACAAATAATATAGTTTTCATAGCATGTGCATCACCTACATGAAGTTACCTACCAATCACAAAACATGACGAATTACTGCATCATGTACCAAAAGCATTAGTTGCGTGAATTATTTTCTGATGCAGTGAGCATCTTCTCTTACAGCATATAATCTTCACAAAAAATGCCATTTCAGGAATAAATATCTAAGTATACCAAAAAAACTAGTGTATCAAAGCATTTAGTCATGTGCACAATATGAACCCCCACCCCCAACAACACCAAAACAAAAAAGAAAAGGTGAAATTGGTAGTGGCGCTTTCTTAGTAGAATAGTATCCCATGCTTCCTGTTGGAAGAACTACTGTAGAAGAAAATTCGAGTTGCACATTCTGCAGAGAACATCTTCCTACAACTCCATGTAAGTTCCTTGATAATAAAAGCAAACTTCCATCTTTATATACCTCAAGATGGATGCTCAACAGTAATATAGATGTTCACAGAAACAGGAAAACAGAACATAGTGCACTTCACATAAGTTTGTGACGAAGTAGCCCATTATTAGGTACTAGCATAAGTTTTTTTGTACCCAGAGTTTCAGGTGAAGTAGCCCATTATTAGGTACTAGGCATAACTTTCTTTGTATCAGTGCACTCCACATAGTGCAATGGAACTGGATTCAGAAGGTTAATAATCATACATGATTAGACGATGTTCCTCCAGATTCCTTCTGCTCTCCAATTGCAACAATTGACCTCTTCCTAACAGTCACCTTTGAAGGCACGGGATAATGTTCAACTTCATCCCCAGACCTTCCTTCCTTGGCCTTCTTCTTTTGTAATGCAAGTTTTGTGGGTAGAGGCTGCATAACAAGATGTTAAATGATGTAAGACCAACATTTCCTGCAACTAGCATATATGAGTTCCATTTGACATTACCAAATATCGTGCATCTTCATCTCCAAAATTGACGAGGTATGTTGTGGGGTCATCAGCATCATCACCCCTTACCTGTAGTGAAACCAGAATAGTTTAAGAATACAGTTATGCCCTTCCATATAATGTTCGTACATTTTCCATAAAATGCATAATGAAAGGAAGAAATGTGCCATCCAGCATAAAAAATCAGAAATAATGACAAGATACATACATCCCAGTGATACTCTCTGACCCAAGAGTAAGTTACATCTTCACTTTCATCATAGGTGTCCTTGGTTAGCTGTTCAGGAAGAAAAAAACACAATAGATGTAAGTTGCAGTCTAAGTCCATGTGTCAATCTGCTGCAACGGTCACTGTAAAGAGTGTTAAAGGTACTAATACAGTAGCTTGGTCATGCCTGATGAAAACCAAGGTTATGCAACAGTCAAGTTGTAGATAACATTATAATCAAAATGCAAACTAAGCAGCTAAGATTCAGTGCATGGAAAAGGATTGCAATCTTAGCGGGGGCTGCAGAAACAGAAACACACCCATACCTCATCTGGTGCAGGAACCATGTATGCCAAAAACTTTTCCGGCTTTGTAGGATCTGAACCATTTACTACAAAACTCTTCAAGATAGCCTGTAACAAATAAACATTCTAGTGATAAAGCCCGGAGAGAACCTAAAGACATATATGCCTAACAAAATAAATTTACTAAGTGCATTTGAAATGACAAAATAGAAAAAACTAACTGGACTTCTTCCAATCCTGAGAGTAAAAAGCTATACACAAATGAATATGGTATATGATAGTGGGCTAGTTAAATTTTCAAAAGCTAGTTAACTAGGATATACAAGTAAAAACAGCAATGGCAGATAAATTGATAAAGCTAAGAACTGATTAATATGAGGAACCTCTCAAAATCTCAAAATTTTAATGAAATTTGTTGATCAAGAAACTATTAAAGTCTCTGTCACTGCACCAAAACTCTGAAGTTTGAGGTGAGAGTTGAGGTATTTATATTTTAACACGCCCACGCAGGTCGAAGGCCCTTTGCTGTTGCGGAATTGATATGCTATGATAACAATTGTCACTCCAGGATCGACATTTGCGGAACTTGGTAATATGATCAGTAGTTGCAAAAATAAATCATTGTAAAGCAAACTAGCAATACCTAAACAAAAAGGCAATAAGAAAGAACACGAGGATTTAACGTGGTTCGGCTCAAACTTGGCTTACGTCCATGGAGAGAGAACTTGAGAGAGCTTTATTAATACTTGATACAAAGATATCTAACCTTCCCCTTGATGCAACAAGAGTATTCACCTTCTTCCTTAATTTAGACCTAGATTACAAGAGTATTACCTTATCTCTTTGGACCTTCACCTTACTCCTCTCTTACTTGGCTTCCTTCTGATTTCCTTGGTGTTCTCCACCTTTTTTCTTGAGATCAGTATTTTTTCTGTTGTTACAATGCGGAGTTACAACCTTTATTTATAGGATTTTACAATACCAACTCCTATTCGGACTATGAGATGATCTTGGCCATTGGATGCTTGAAGAATCTTGATCAATCCTATTAGGAGTTGATCTCCTTGATCAAGAAGAATTCTAGGCCTTTTAATCTTTAAAAACAAATCCTTCATTGAATAGAAACTGAGTCCTATTCGTATTCCACTAGAAAAGGAAACTAGCGCCTGCAAAGGAAACTAATTCTGCTTCAGAAAACGCCTTGTATAGTCAACTAGCACTTAGGCCTAGTCGATTAATCCCTTCCATTAGTCGATAAATAGGTTTATATAGTCGACTACTGTAAATTACTTCCTCTATATCTGTCCTAATCGACTAGTACTTAGGCCTAATCGACTAGCAGTCTTTGTTATTCGACAATAAGTCGACTAATTTTTCTTTTCTTCTGCTTCAAGCCATCATCTTCTCCAACTCAATTGGGTGTTCTTGGACCATCATCTCCTCTTGAAAACAAGGCAGAATCCTAACAATCTCCACCATGACTTGCTTTTCAATCGTTTAGTAAAATATCTTGAGATTTTGGATTTCTACTTTGATTCTTTCTTGATTGTAACCGTACCGTTAAGCCTTTAATTATTGCCCCCTCCCTGGGGCATTTGGGCATGTGGCTGATTTATCGCCATGGCTTGAGCCATCTCAGGTCTTGCCCATATGCACTCTTTCTCCTCGCAACACTTTGACCCGGTTCACGTCCCGTTTCAGTCTTCCTTGAAGCTTCACCTCGCGATGAACTCCCTTCTAAACTTATCCTTGAAACTCCACCCCGAATTGGGTTTCCTTCCTTTAGCTTGTATAACCCTCCACACTTTCTCCTTCCAGGATTACCCTGTCTTCTTGGCTAACTGTGACGACGTCTTATTGCACTTGGATCTGGCATCCTTCTTCGTCGAGTACCCTTATAGATATTAGATTAAAGTGTGCCTCCAGGACATATCGGATCGCTTCCAGAGCACGCACCGTCCCATCTCTTTCTGTAACCTTAATTGTCTCAATGCTAATGACCTCGTAAGCCGAGTCATCCACCATCTTGACAGTCCCTTCTTTGCAACTAAGGAGTCGAACAGCTCCTTTTGGGAGCATATATGAACTCTATTACCCGAATCAAATATCGGGCCTTTACTTAAGAAGTGTTTCTTAATACTTCGATTTCCTATAAACCGCTCAATGCTACGCCTGCCTCCGCAGCTTGTCCCTTCTTCTTCAACCACTCTTACTAATGTTTTGCAGTCAATTTTTCAATTACCTTCCCTGTGACAAAAAACACGCCTTTGACGAGCTCGAACCTTTCTTCCTTCTCTTCCTTTCCTTCCCGTGACCACCAAACCCGATCATGTCCACTACTCTTGATTTGGCCTTTTCCTAATCTCATTAGATAAGAGAGTTGGCGTGACCTCCTCAAAGATGAGATTTCCTTTCCGTAGAGCATGGTGGTGACGATGTGATCATATGACTCTGGAAGCGAACTGAGAAGTATCAACGCCTTGTCCTCCTCGTCGATCTTGATATCAAAAACTAGAAGCTCGCTGATGACCTTTTTGAAGTTTAGATACTCCAACATTGTTGTCCCTTCGTTCATGTGTAGCTCATATAGTTGTTTCTTAAGATACAGCTTGTTGAAGAGGCTTTTCGTCATATACAATGTTTCTAATTTTGACCACAATCCTGTAGTCGTTTCTTCATCCATCACGTTGCACATTACCTCGTCTTGGAGACATAGTTGGTCCGTACTTGCCGCCTTTAGACCTATCTCCTCCCAGTCCTCGTTTGATGTACCTGCAAGTTTTGCTGACTTACCCTGCAAGGTCTTGTGAAGACCTTGTTGCACCAACAATGCCTTCACCCTCTTTTGCCATAAACCGAAGTTTCCTTTGCCATTGAACTACTGGACCTCGAACTTTGTCGTAGAACTTCCTATCTTCGACATAGCGCCCTTCGTCAACTTTTTAGCTCTGATATCAACTGTTACTCCGGAATCGACGTATGCTGACAATATCATCAGTACTTACAAAAGAAAACCATTGTAAAGCAAACTAGCAATACCTAGACAAAAAGACAATAAAAAAGAACACGAGAATTTAACGTAGTTCGGCCCAAACTTGGCATACGTCCACGGGAAGAGAACTTGAAAGAGCTTATTGATAACTTGATACAAAAAGATCTAACCTTCCTCTTGATGCAAAAGAATATTCACATTCCTCCTTAATTTAGACCTAGATTAAAAGAGTATTACCTTATCTCTATGCACCTTCACCTTACTCCTCTCTTTCTTGGCTTCCTTCTGATTTTCTTAGTGTTCACCTTTTTTCTCCTTGAGATCAGTATTTTCTCTGTTGTCACAATGCTGGGTTATAACCTTTATTTATAGGATTTTACAATACCAACTCCTATTCGGACTATGAGATGATCTTGACAATTAGATGCTTGAAAAATCTTGATCAACCCTATTAGGAGTTGATCTCCTTGACCTAGAAGAATTCTACACCCTTTAATCTTTAGAAACAAATCCTTCATTAAATAGAAACTGAGTCCTATTTATATCCACCAGAAAAAGAAATCGGCACCTGAAAAGGAAACTGATTATGTTTCAAAAAATGCCATGTATAGTCGACAACACTTAGGCCTAGACGACTAATCCCTTTCAATTAGTCGACTTATAAGTTTATATAGTCGACTACTGTAAGTTGCTTCCTATTTGTATCTATCCTGGTCGACTAGTACTTAGGCATAATCGACTAGTAGTCGTGGTTAGTTAACTATAAGTCGACTAACTTTCCTTGATCTGCTTCTTTTCTTTTACTTCAAGCCATTATCTTTTCCAACTTGATAAGATCTTCTAAGCCAGTGTTATTGGGGCGCGAGGCGCGATGTAAGATGCAAAGGATCCAGCGCACACGAGGCGCAAGGCGAGGCGATCACCTCACTTCAACGAGGCGCATATTTTTTCTTTCTGTATGGATGTATTATGAATGTATTCTTTTCTATGTATGGATGTATTATGGATTTTTCTTTGTATAGATGTATTCTTTTCTTTATATTGATGTATTATGGATGTATTCAGTGAGGCACATACTTCAATGAGGCCCATGATTATGAATGTATTCTTTTTTTGTATTCTAAGATATTAAAAAATGCACACTAAAATTGCATTAAAAAAAATTTACGCTAAAAATTCACTAAACATTTACACTAAAATGCATCAGAGACAGATCTCTCTCTTTATTTCTCTCTCGTTCTTCCTCTCTCTCCTGATCTCCTTCTCCTCTCCAACTCTCTCCCCCTCTTCCTCTCTCTCTTAATCTCTCTCTGTCTCGCAGAGATGAGAGATCTTTCTCTGAGAGAAGAGAGACAGAGAGAGATAAAGAGAGGGTCGAAAGAGACGGGGAGAGAGTTGTATTGGAGAGAGAGTGCTTACCTGGCGATGACGACGAAAGCGATAGTGACGAAGGCGATGATAACGAAAGCGGGGGGGCCCTCTGTCCTAGATCGGGTTCGCCTGCAGTAAAAAAGTTGATTTTTTTTTTCATTTTTACTTTATATCCAACTTAAGCGGGCCGGGTTTACCCGCTAAATTAGCGGGTTGTAACCCGACCTGCCCTACAAACAATAAGCGCATAGAGGCGATCGCCTCGCGCATTCGTGCGTGCGCCTCGCGCTGCCCGTGTGCCTAGCCTGCGATGCGGGGCGCATTGTTGCGCCTCGCTTCGCCTCGCGCCTGAGGCGCATCGCCTCGATCGCCCTAACAACACTGTCTTAGACCATCATCTCCTCTTGAAAACAAGCAAAATCCTAACATTTTTATGGGCCGAAACTTGGGCTTTTTGTGTTAGCGGTATTTTTAGTTTAAATCCGCTTTTTAAATGTGGGCCCGGTGGGATTTGAACTTGGGTTGCACTGTAACCATATTAAAGGCTCTGCCATTGCACCAAAACTCCGAAGTTGAGGTGAGGGTTGAGGTATTTACATTTTAATAGAAACTAATGAAACCCCCGCAATTAGATAATTGATAAGGGAAGAGTTCATCATCATTTTGCAACTTACAACTTGCCACAAGCTTCTGCAATAAACCTAGGTGCACAAGTTAACTGGTTGCTTTCAAGCTTGTGCTACTGTTAATAACTTAATACAATGGAATAGAACAAATTTATTTAGATCAATTTGCCAAAAAGGAACACTCTTCACCTGTGACTCCTGCTCGTCTCGAATAGATCTGTCTAGCTTGCTATAAGCTTCAGAATCAGCTGTAGGATCACTGTCAAAGCCGACCATGACAAAGCGATCATCATACCTAATTGAGAAAAACATGATTTAGTCAGAAGGCCGCAAAAATTGGCTGCATAAATCATAGACTATGAGCTTTGATGCAAGCCAGTTGAGATTACTCAAAAACAACAAGACAACTCATTATTCAACATATAATATGTCTTTTCCAAGTTAGAAGATAAAATACACAAGCAAAAGCAATATAATATTTCTATTTTTTTTTCTTATTGTTTGTAATCATTTGACAACTGTGCGAAGAAGGCAATCTTTTATTACAAACATAGGGGTTATCAAAACAATCACTGGAAAAAGTAATAGAGACTTGTTTTTCTACATGATTTGTAGTCTTCAAAAAATAAATAAACATAATTTATTTGAGCCACAAAATATGGCACAGGTTAAGTTTCAAGTAAACTGATGTAAAACCAACAATTAGTGTGTGTGTGTGTGTGTAGATATAAGGAATACACGCCATCCAACCATGTTAAATATGATGCTTCAATGAATTATGACAACATAAAAAGCTTTTTACTCCAAAGGAAAACATGTCCATTTTTTTTTTTTTAAATTCAGTGGAGAAAAGATGTTTTCTTGATCCTCTCTGAGTCTTTCATTTAGTATGCAGGACCAAATTCATTTGGATATTTGATAAAGTATCAGCTTCTCTTATAAATAAATAAAGCACTATAGAAAAGACAATTATATTTAAGAATGTAGACAGACCTGAAATTGGTAAAAACTGGCAACTTTATTCATCAAAAGGTGCACTTAAATTATTCACGCTAACAAGGCCTTGTCCACTAACATTACTAAATAATCATAAAAATATGGAAGAAAATTCAGAACAAATGGATGCAGCAGAAGTAAACAGGTATGAATGTTTCATTCCGCCAGCAGAGAACTAAAGTAAGAAATTGATCATAAAACATAATATGTTCACATGCGTACCGATCAAGATCTGGCAACAAAGGAAGAACCTCCACAGGCTTTAATGATGGATTGGTCTGATGGACAGGAGCCAATTTGGCAGCCTTGAAAGACTCCTCAATGGCTTGTATTTGTTTCTCTCTTCAAGTGTATAAACAAGTACATTCAGTAGTAAGGATAAATGTAAATTGTATAGATAGTTATAAAAGCTACCAAGAGCAATAGGAAATGTGTGCATGTGTGTGTGAATGTGTAAATCAGTCTACCTATTGTTGAGATTTTCCAAGGAAACATTTCGTCCTTCCTTGGCTTCCCGCGCTTCTTTTGCTTGCCTCTCTGTCATGGACTGATATTGCCAACAAAAAGATTAGTTAGGAAAAAATGCATTATGAGCTACTCATATATCTCAATTAATAATATCTACTGATAGAGGTTCAAGATGCAGTACCAATTTAGCTTGGTCTGTGCTAAGAGGCGAGATATATTGCGTCTTAACCAACCATGAAACACCTTTATCTGTAGGTCGTTCTTTTATTCTGATACCTTCATGTTTGACAGGGTTACTACCTCAGTATCACGCAATAGCTCTTCGTCTTCTGGATCAAGGGGTGGGCGAACCTTCGGAGGACTGAACAATTATAAATTGAGAAGATGAACAACTGAAAACATGGTACAAATAATAGGGTAAAATAATTCATTCTGATTTTCTTGATTTCTCACTTGTATACACTAAGATCAAGTAGGTCAAGCGGTATCCGAGATCAGGCTCAACAAAAAGTTTCGGCTTGTAATTTTTCTCCAAGGAGGTGATAGAATACTTGGTATATCTAGAACACATGTCATAAAATTAGTGAAAAAACACAAAAACAGAGCTCAAAGTATTCAGCATGAAAAAATCTCTAGAAATAAATGTGAAATAATAAATGCAACTAGCACAGCAAGTAGTTAACAGGAAATGAAACAATACAGAAATCAACTAGTGTCAATATCAAAGCATCAGCAGATAACTGCTCAACCCAAAAACAATTTAAAACTAGAATCAAATTTCAATTGGAAATTGATATTTTCTTTATGGAAAAAATCATAATGATGCAACTGATGCTTAACTAAGGTGAGGATGACAGAATGCATGGTACAAGTCCCTGATATAACAATGTCAAGAAACTCAAAAGCTCATGGTACGAGTCCCTGATATAACAATGACAAGAAACTCAAAAGCCCATGTACAGATAGGCACAGCACAGAGATTTTTTAATTTGTATAGTATAAATGCTTAGCTGCTTAGTAAAACTGTAAAATTTATGAGATTCCAATGTGCCTCCATGGTCAAGAAGATCTCTATAATTAAAAATTAAGATCCCATGTAGCCATGAAATTACAAAGAATAAGATTTAACTCTATGAGGGATAGTTTCAAACATACTGCAGTAAACAAAGCAATCAGACAGCAGATTACTTAGAAAATAAAATAAGTAGTAATCCTGGTGGGAAAAAATGGTCCAATCAGAAGCATGAAGATGGCCTTTGGAGTTATTTTGTCAGTCTACCTACCGATCTTTATCAGTATTGATCGCCATCAACTTTGGTTGTGCTGTTGGATCTGGCAACTCGTTCCTAAACCTGCATTAAGAAAAGAAACAGGTGATCCAGTCCTAAATATAAATGCAGTAATAAAAAGAACCATTTAATAAAAGCAAACATTTGGGAGCATAGACCAAGAATCCCTACATTGTAAATAAGAAAATTTTAACAGTGCTTAGAAGAAATGTGATGGTACTTCAACTCAACGAAGTATAACCAGAATAAAACTACAGTGGAGCATAGTGTTTTGAATTGCCTTCTCCAGCTTTTACGAAAACGGGCAATCTATCGCAATCTATCCATGGATTGAACATCAAAGAGATTATTTCCAATCATGTTTCTCATGAATTGAAATGTCTTCCTTTTTTCTATTATATATCTAGAGAACAATCAGCTTGAAGAAAAATCCCTTTACAGAGGCAGTTACAGTAAGTTCACATATGAGGACTTTCAGGAGCAAGATGGTTGTTGCAGAGAAGGAACTTCTAACACATCAACAAATGTGCACCTGTAGCTCTATGCTTTCTTTAAATCTTCAATCCTTCAAGTGAAAAAAGATATCATATTTGCAGTTTTTAATGGCAACTTCTTCAATTGCATATAATTTTATCTTCGTGTCTACTTGTCTGCTACGAAATCTGGAAAGATAATGCAATACAAGATTAAGGAAGAGATCCATATCAAAATTTCCTGCAAGTATACATTTCATCAGGGAAATACACTTCACTGCAATGTTGATGGCAAATTTAGCACACTTTAATTTCATGGGCATGTTTTATGGATGAACCTTGAAGGATCAAAGACAAGGAGCCATTGAAGTCCACAAGACTTGATAAGATAAGCACTAAACAAGAGGTGGCTTAATAATATTTCTGCGTAAAAATTAAGAGTACTGGCCTGTTGTTTCCTGGAGAAAACATGGCATGAATGGAATACGTGGTGCCTGTGGTAAATGATTCCAGAAAATTTATTTAAAGTGGACAGTAATTGAAACATTTGGTCCAGGTTTCAACATAAAAAGCTAATACTGAAAATAACTGTAGTTCATCCGTGTGTGTGTGTGTGGGTGTTGGGGGGGGGGGGGGGGGGGTGTGGATAGAAGACTGAAAACTCTTTTAAAGAAAAGGATGATTAATCATATGTTCTAGTAACTTTGTTAAAGCAACAGCAGCGAGAAAAGGTCATTGTATATGTGTGCAGATCTTGGTAAGAACCACAACCATAAATGAATTAGTTTCTTTTCCTTTGATTATCAAAATTCCACCAATATCCCAATGATCAGAAAAGCATCCATTATTTTGTACCTTGATCCTTCATTTCCACATCCCAACTAAATTGCATGGAAGCAACAAGAGAACAATTATGGAGAGGAATACAAGCAAAAATTCACTGAAAACCAAATCAGACTACCACATGCCCTCCTGGCCATCTTTCAACCCTCAAGTTGACAAAATCTGGTGCAAAAAAAGCCCCATACAACAAAAACAACAACAACTAAGCCATTTGTCCCAAGTATTTTGGATAGGCTACATGAACCAAAAGAGAATTACGCCGGATCGGGCACACAGATCAGCTTTCTCCACTAATTCCTATCGAGCAATATGTCTTCACTAAGACCTTTAGCCTCTATATCTTGTGTATTACCTCTATCCATGTTTTCTTCGGTCTTCCCTGCGCTCATTTAACTTGTCCTAAATTGATTCGCTCTACTCGCCGGAGTGGGGCATCTGTAGGTTTACGCCGCACATGATCAAACCATCGTAGGCGGTTTTCTCTCATCTTCTCTTCTATAGAGGCTACACCTATCTTAGTACGAATATCCTCATTTCTCATCTTATCTCTCTGCGTGTTACCACACATCCAACGAAGCATGCGCATCTCTGCTACACTCACCTTCTGGGCATGATGTCTTTATACCCCAACATTCTGTGCCATAAAACAAAGCTGGCTTAATAGCAGTCCGATAAAACTTTCCCTTCAGTCATAACGGAATGATATCACATAAAACTCCTGTTGAGCTTCTCCATTTCAACCAGCCGGCTTGGATCCTATAGTTGACATCACTATCGATCTCCCCATCCTTTTGAATAATAGAACTCAAGTACTTAAAATGACTGCTCATCGATATTTCTTGTCCACCTAGTCTCACAATACTAAAATCTGGTGCAAAAAAGCCACATGCTTAAATTATTTTCATTTGCAATCTTTTTAGTTTGTTAGTACTGGTGAAAAAACAGAGAACTATTATTGCCAATACATTTAACAATTCCACAGAACAATAGGTTGAAATTCAAGTGTTATTGCAAACAGAACGATCATTTTTTTTGATGACTGAGGAAATGAAACATGCACAGTCCACCTTCAAAATCATGGCAAATTGCATCAAGGATTGTCTATCATGGCATGGTGTAGAATCTATGATGCTAAGGAGGCCTTTTCATGGTAGTTCACACAAAGCCATAAAAGTAATATATCCTATCTCAGTTGGTTAAACACACTTGAATGTATAAGTGTAAAGAATATATCATGACAAGAACGAAGCCTAAAAGGTTAAGTTATAACTAAGAACAAAGAAACTACAAAATATTTTAAAGCAGAGCCATTGAAATGCATTACTCTAATAACCATTTCAAAATCACTTTGCTTGGTATAACGATAATGCACTTCGCAATCACATCTTTGCAAATATAGCTTCCTTCAGATTAGTTGATGACCAAAGAAAATTAGGCTTTGAGCGATTAACAATAAACACAGCCTACAGAACGCCCTAAATTGAAATCAACCTATACAAGCAAGAAAAATCAAATGTCAATGACACTAATTTTAATAATCAACTATCCTAGCATCAAACATGTCAAGAACTGAAATTTTAGAAACATGTAATAGTCCTAGTCACAGTAATGTTTGAAATATCATTTGATACCGATATTTTGGCCCAAATCCTGATACCAATACCACCGCTATAACCCGATGTAACTAACATGATACCCGATATTGCCGACACTCAAGATAAAATGGCTGATATTGTCGGTGCTGATTATGATACCAAAATCCTATAGCTGAAAGGATTGCAAACAATGTGTCACAGCCAGCAAAGAACTCATTAACCAAACAAACAGGTAAGTGGTAACAACCATAAGAATTAACGCTCTTCAACTAGTAAAGAACTTCCCTGACCCAAACTACACAACAATAATAAGGAGAATAAACCTTTATCCCAAAATTCTGGGGTCCACTACAATGACATGATTCCTTCTTGCAGTTCTGTTATAAATGAAGCACTATCATATCCTTCCTATAGTACTGATTGCTACATTAACCACGATCCTATCAGTTTCCTAATCAGCAAACTTGTTGCCCTACGTTGCACATGCCCAAACCATCTCAATCGACTCCCGCTCAACCCAACCAATAAATAGATAATCGAGTATTTAAGAGGATAAATTGTTCTCTACACCCAAAATAAACACTAAAATGCCTAAAACGCAAAAGGTAAAAGATAAGAATCCAATTGCATGTATACTTCCACTGACTCACTTAAACTTGCAGAGGAAAGTTGTGGGCTTCTTGAGCCTATTCTCAATCCTGTCACCGCTCAGGAACGGGGTCCTCCTATCCATCATCCTCGATCCCGATGTTGACCCATGATGATGATGCCCGTGGCCCGACCCCCTCGATCCCATGGCCTCCTTGGTCCTCTGCAGGACGCTCGCCTGCGACTGCTTCAGCATATGCTGCCTCCGCTCCTCCACCCGCTGCTTATCATACTCCTTCTTCTTTCTCGCCCTCCTCTCCTCCTCGGTCTCCACCCTCTTCTGCTGCTGCTGTGGTGGCTGAGGCTTCGGCGGCTGTTTCTGCAGCAATGCAGCATCTTTCCGATGGCTAGAGGGCGGAGGATGAGGCGGTGGGCCCGATGGCGGGGGAGGCGGCGGAGGGGAAGATGGAGGCGGCGGCGGCGGCACAGCTGGAGCAGGCAGTGGTGGAGGAAGAGATTTGGAATTGTACTGCAAGGATGACGGGGCTGCCGCCGAAGAAGAGTAGTAGATTGGTGGCTGAGGATTCTGGGGCGGAGGAGGGGGCGGAGCGTATGGCGGCGGCGGCGGCGGCGGACCTGGTGGCGGAGGGCCCGAGAAGGGAAACTGCTGGTGGTGGTGGTGCGATCGATGAGGAGGGGGCGGCGGCGGCGGTTGCTGCTGCTGCTGGTGGTAACTCCGCTGAGATTGGGGGTTGATGAAGTTGGGATTAGGGTTAGGGTTTCGGCTGTAGCCGGAAGGATGGGGGTAGGGCTGCTGCTGGTGGTGGTGCTGGAGGAGGTGGCCGATCGCCGACGGGGGAGGGGGAGGGGGAGGGATGGAGTTATGGTTAGGGTTAGGGTTTGGGGGAGGGGGAGGGGGAGGGGGAGGGGGAGGGCCGAAAGACGACGGCGGCGGCGGGGGCGGAGGCCCGAACGGCCTGTACGAGGCCATGTATTCCGAGATCGAAGCCCTAATCAATCAGAAGGAGAGGGATAATGAAAGAGGCTTGAGGAGGGAAAAACTAGGGTTAGGGTTTTTGAGAGGAGAGAGACGCGGCGGTCGACGACGAGATGGGTTTGTGGGATCTAAGTTCGAGCGAGAGCGAGAGCGAGGCACTCACAGTGGAGTAATTTAAGAAGAAAGGTTGTGGTTCTTTCACCATGCGTCGCAAATAAGTGGCAACTACAATTGTAACTTATAATGTATGGTATTATTTGGGTCCGTAAATCATAAAATATATTTATATTTTAATTACGATTTATTTGCAATATAAAAGTTAATTTTGTTCTCATGACATAAATCTCACAAACAGTTAATTTTTGTAATTGGAGCAAACATTTAAGGGATGACTTCATCGATACGTATTACTTCCGACTATATTTTCTTTCTGAGTATATGAAACAAGACTATCTGAATATACATTTTCTTTGAATGAAGTTCAAAAACCTAAAATCTCACTCTATTCTCAAGTATGCTCAAGACCGAAGAAAGCTAGATTAACTTTAAAAAGAATATTGTGATTTCATCATTAGTCAAAAGTAAACCATATAATTATATCATTTTCTAATTCCAATGTAAGAAATAAAATATCCATCTATGTTTATATTAACATATTAAGTCATACTTCTAGCAAATGTAAACCGTCAAAACTAATCAGATCTGAAAGAAAGCAGGTGATATTGAAAGGAACTTGAGGCTTTTGATTCGAATCAGGATATAATTTAATGTGACGACATTTAGATCATTAAAGATTAACCAAATCCAGCAAGATAAAACTTATCAAGTAGAAAATTAGTAGAAAACTATATACCCTAGTGTCAAGAAGGCAAAAAAATAGAGAATAGAAAAAGAAATAGTATAATCATAGCCAATACATGAATTCATAAAGAAAAATATCACAAATGAGAAAATATTATCTTACGTGAATCGAGACTTGATACAAAAGACACATTTTACCTTGAACTGCCGGAACCGGAAAATAACGAACGAAAGCTCATGATGATCGTTACTGATGTATAACTCTTCTTTTACTTTTATTTTGGGGTTTGGGGGTGGGAAAGGAAAGATTCGGTGGTGGGTAGGTGGGGCGAGAGAGGGAGGCGATAAGAATGAGAAGGAAGGCGACGAGAACGAGGAAGAGGGAGGGGGATGAGAGCGAGAGAGTAAGACAGAGAAGAATGGTGAGGCTATTCTTTCAGACTGATATAGCAAAAGGAAAGTTACTAATTAACTCCTCATTTAATTCTCATTATTTATAAGTGACATCTGGCACCGATTGGATATTCCATTTTCAAAAGCAAAGACTGTGGTTATTTGAACCCAGAAAAGTGATAAGCATACCCATTTCAAAATATAAAATTACCATTTATTTTTTGGACAAATTTAACCTTAGGTAAAAGGTCTAAACTGCCCACATCTTTCTCTTTCCCCTCTCCTCCTTCACCACCTTGTCCTAGCCGGTGATGCCCTTCACCTGCCGCCTTCTCCCTCGACCCTCGCCCAGGCATCTTGCTGTCACCGCCCTCTCCTCTCAACTGTCGCCCCCCTATTTTCTCCTCTCCTCGCCCTCCCCCTTTGACGGATGGGAGGAGGATGTCGAAGAGGGGGAGAAAGGTGAGAGAAGGCCCAGATCCCCTCTCCACCGCCCTCGCCCCTCTTTCCCTCCACTCGGTCGAATATCACTGTAACTATTTGACCATTCATATCCGAACAGTTCAAACGCCACCGCTGATGGGGAGAGTGGGGGCTGAGGGGTGAGATCTGCTATCTCCCTCTCCTTCCTCTCTTCTTTACGCAAGCGTCGAGGGGGAGCGTCGAGGAAGAAGAGGAATGAGAGGGGGAGATGCATCACCGACGGCGGACGCACCGCCTATCGCCACTTCGCGGGAGGAAGAGATAGGTTGAGAGGGATGAGGGGTAATTTGGGGGGGGGGGGGGGGGGTAATGGTTAGAGATGTGTTTGTCAATTGGTGTGTGTATTAATCATATGAGTGGGCTTACCAATTTTGTGGGTTCAAAAACCGCACTAACAAGCAAAAGATTTGGAGGGAAATGATTACAGAAATGTTATTTCAAGTATGCACAGTGTTTTTTGGAATTGTTAAGATTTTGTCTTATTTTTCAAGAGAAGATGATGGTTCAAAAAAATTTAATGAGTTGGAGAAGACGTTGACTTGAAGCAGAAGAACAAATCAAGATGAAGCAATTTCCTTTTCAGACGATTGTGAGTTTCCTTTTCAGGAGGAGTATGAATACGATTCAATTATTTTTAAAGATTAAAGGGTCTAAAATTCTTCTAAATTAAGGAGATCAACTCCCAATAAAATTGATCAAGATTATTCAAGCATCCAATGGCCAAGATCATTTCATAGTCCAAATAAGAGTTGTATTGTAAATCCTATAAATAAAAGATTGTTACTTAGGATTTAGGTGGAGCAGAGGGGCAGAAAAAAGTTGTGATGAACAACAATAAAAGGCCCAAAAAAGTCGAGAATGTCCTAAAAAGTGCAACATGAAGGAGCATCGAAAGAATGTATACTCTTGTAATCTAAGCATAGATTCAATAGGAAGGTGAATACTCTTGTGTCATCAAGAGGAAGGTTAAAAATATTTGCATCAAGTTTATTAATAAAAGCTCTCTCAAGTTTTCTCCCTGTAAATGTAGGCTAAGTTTGGACCGTACCACATTAAATTATGTGATCTTCTCGTATATTTTAATATTCATTTTGTGTGCTCGAGGTAATAGATCCATAGCGTACTTGTGATTGTTGGTAGGGATCTCATATCTCCTAACTATTAGTATCATAGTAAGTATGATATTCAAGATTATGTATGCAATAATTAGTATGGAAGCATATCAGTTTCGTCACAAAAGGACTCACCATAACGGAGAAAGGATTCCCCTAGTCGATTTGCAAACTACCTAGGTCCGTAATAGTTTCCATGCACGCGGAAGGAAGCTCCTAATTAGTTAGCTTGTTGCCTGCATGGATCGTCCGAAGGAACCCCAATTGGTCCTACTTATTGCCCACATGGATTTCTAATAGTCTGTATACGGCATAAAGGTAGTCCCAAATTGGCCTCCTTTTAGTAGTCTCCATGTGGCGAAAAACACAATGGGTTGCGTAAAAAATCTATCTACAACAGTGTCATTCTGCATATTTATTTGAGAATCTCTTTCTCACAGCTACTAAAATCGGGGGAAAAAAGGGCATACTATCCCAACTAAGAGTTTGTTTGGTTGTCGTAATTGGCGTAATTTGTAATTCGTAATTGGTAGTGTCTTTTACAGCTGTAAATGAGTTACATGCATGTAAATTTTACGATATTTTGTTGGTAATATAAAGTTATAAGTGAGAAAGTGTATTATATTTTATGGTGTTTGGTTATCGTAATTTGTAAGTCGTAAGTGAAAAAGGTGGCCACGAACTTAACTGTTTGGTGATTTAAAAAGTTTTAATATTGCAAATAAATATTAAAAAAAATTATACAAATTTGCATGACTACAAAATCAACTGTAATTAGGTTGTAAGTGAATGGTAATTGAGTTACAAGTTAGTAATAGTTGAGTTGTATAAGTCTTTTATGAATAACGGTTCAAACAAACACCGTAGTTGTAACTGGATTATAAGACATTTACGAATTACGAACTTTTACGCCTTTTACGGCGAAACAAACAACCCCTAAGTCAGGTTGTTTTTTTTATTTTTTCCAATATCCAAGTAATAAAAAAAGGGAGTCAAAATATACTTGGAATTTCTTTTTTTTCTTTTTATTTTTGTCTTTAAACTTAGGCTGGTGTCAAGGAAATGAAGGTTCAATTCAGCATCCGGGACATGCATTATAACAAACAGAAGCATTAAACATACGGCCGAAAAACGACCGAGAACAAACAAACATACCATACCAATCTTATACTGTACCTCCACAAAAGCAAACTTCGAAAGATTTATTACTATTATTACAAAGATAACAAGATCTCTCACCATCTCTCATCTTATCTTTTTACATAATTTCCTTTCATCTCCTCTCAGTCTACTGCAAGAAACATCAAACTGAATGAACCTTTACATCAAATATACCGCGGTCAAATTGAACAAACAGATCAATGCTCATGAAACCTAGCTGGACCTTCGGGCGAATTCTCTTGACTGATCCTGCATAGAAACTGTGTAAACACCAACTTCCAGCTTCTCCTCACTCTCATCCACAGTGCGAGCTGAAAGAACACCCATCTCAGTTAATCTGTGTATTACATCTTAAAATGCTGGAACTGAAACAAAAACTTGGGAGAAGGGAGAGTAATTCATTTGTCAATAAAAGGATTTGATTCAGCAACTAAAAGTGATGCCACTTTTTTCATGCAATCATACTAACAGAATCACCATGCAAAAAGATCTTGTAGATTTGAGGAAGAGTAAAGAGATTACTATGGGGTGAAGACTAGAGAGATCACTAGGATGATAGCTAAAGGATAAGATTCAGAAAACAGATCTTCAACACAGAAATCACAGCTTGACTGATGAACGAGAGCATATTCCAAGTTGATTTCCACGGCCTACTTCTTTTCATTCATTCTCCATTTCAATCTCTCCTGGCTAAATTATCTTTAGCCAAAATTTTTGTTGTGCTGGCCATTAACGGAAAAATCAAACTCTTCAATCATCAGGGCTCTCAGTTTCCCCCCTAATAATCCCCACTTACCCAGTCAAGAAAAAATTACTGGAGGTAAGCAGTGGCGGAACCAAGTGTTGACCGGGCCGGGCCACAACTAGTCCCACTTTTTCATATATGACCTTAGATCTTCATTTTTTTTCTTTCAAATATTACCTTAGACCCCTTCTATTTTGATTTTTTTTGGGGGCAAATTTATTCCGAATTCCGTCTCTGATTTAGTGGAGAATATTGTTTTATTCTTTTAACAAATTCATATATTACACAAGCATATGTTATAAAAGATTGCAGCCCACTCTAAAATTTATTCTTGGTTCCACCCCTAGAGGTAAGAAAATGACAAGAGGAAAGTCACGGTAATAAGCTATTGCTAGACCATTCATGCAGCTTATCCTCTGGTTTTTGTGAAAATTACACAGGGATGGTAGATGTTATAGAACTTCCTCCTGATGGTTTAAGGGCGTGTTTGGTTGCAAGGAAGCGGGCGGAAGTAAGAAAATGAGGAAGTATAATTGCTCACTTCCCTATCTAAACATTGAAAAAGGAAAATGAGAGAAAACTCTTTTTCTTTTCTCTTTTCCCTTTTACATAATTACTTCCTCCCTTCCAAGGTGCTACTGTTAATTTTATGGTCATGCAAATCTCATTTATGATAAGTTGTAGTTCAAAACAGTTAAGTTTGTGGTCATGTAAATTTCACTTGCATTCTAATTACAATCTAATTTTTATTTTTCTTCATTAATTTTTTTTTTAATATTACTTTGCGGTCAACTTTGTAGTCAACTTTTTCACTTTTACATTATCATCCAAACACCAGAAAAGACAAAACATTTTTCGAACCACACTTCCCAACAACATCCAAACACTGGAAAACTCACTAACCAATACCCAAGTTCTAAAGGGAACAATTACTACCTCCTCACTTCCACCCCCTAACCAAACAGCCCCTAAGTTGCATAAATGAAAGAGCGAGTGTATATATTTGGTGAGAACTGCAATACAAATACAAAATTTAGCAACAAA
>JAVJIF010011056.1:12500-116057 GCA_038442645.1 Agave tequilana | reverse complement strand
CCCTGATAGTCCTGAGCATAATAATAAGGAAGACCGATAATTAAGAATCCCGATTGCTGTCTTCTGAAAGATAGCCAGATCAAGATCGATCTGGAGAATACCAAGCTTCATAGAATTGGCCGAAGAGATCCATAATAGCTTCTTTCAGAACCAGCCACTACCTCTCTAGTCTAGTCATATCTTAAGATAGTATAAGGCTTCATAAAACCAAAACAGGGAAAGGATAGGAGGAATTAGGAATCAAAGGAAAGATAGTCAAGAATAGAAACTCTGCACTTGTAGTTGGAATGTATAACCAAGACTCATGTATTCCAGTTGCAAATTTCATTACCATTGATTTGCCTTCTGGACGTACTGAGGAAGTTAGAGCCTAAGCTCTGATACCAACCTGTAACGCCCCGATCCGGCGATACGGGGACGTCACTGCAACGTATATACGTAGGTCAGAACTACCCTCCCGTATATACGCTAAGCATCAGTACAGACAAGAATCAGAGTACGGAAGCAAATGGTGCATTATACATTCCAACACATATATCCAATTACAGAATTATCACCAGATGTGATTACAATATTACAATAATATTATATCACTGATGCGCAAATGCGGGAATACAAGAGATATACAATATATATGAACAGTATAAAAGGAGCTCACATACACGTATACAAGAAAGTACAAGCATAAATAGAAAAAGGGCACTCACGAGTTTGCTAAGGAAAAACTCGAGAGGCACAGAGGGGGTCTGGAAGGATGGAACTCTGAAAGGCCTTGCTGGGGATCCACGCTACCACTGCGCTACTCCGATCACACGCTCCTAGCCCCATGACCTGGACGTGAGGATCCAGGGGAGTCAAATAATACTCCCCAGGCGAGTGTAGAAGGAAAACCAAGTGGTGAAGCAGGGTGAGCACAATAATGCATATATCAAGTAGGAAATACTCAGGAGGTAGATAGGATAGAGCAAGTAAGAATAGACATGGCATGAGAATCATAAAGCAGGAAAGGAATCCGAATAAAACCAATCCGAGCTACCAGGTAGTTATGACATAATACTCATAAAACATGAAATCCGATATAAAGTCCGGGAAAAGCAAATACGGTAAGGCACATCACGGATTCATAGCTATTTAAGATGTAGGCTTTGGTATGCGTCCATTCCACATACCTCTACTTACAACTTAGAGCCAGTTATTATGACACTTTATTATTACTCGTCTTGCCCATATATCTCGGTATGTGTCTCGGTGTACGGCCAACTCACATACATCCATATATAAGCAAGTCGAGGTTGTTATTGGAAACAGCGGGGGTATCAACGAACTATGTTTACAGTGGGTCCCGTGCATGCCCGGGACCACGGTCCAGGATTGTTCCGTTGCATGGAAACGGAAGCCAGCCGCAAGGCTAAACAGGAGGGACTTATGTATGCCCTATCAATCAGGAATAAGGGAGCCAGCTCTCCCCTCGGTCCCCTGGAGTACCACAGGTCAGACCGGATATAAAGTGCACAACCTAATGCCACTGTAAACACGAACACATATCGATATCCGCATGTTTCCCCCGACCCAATACAAGTTGGTCCATTTTAAGATTCAATAGTTTAATTATCACTTTACGGGAATAATCAGGAATTAGGCATGATCAGGAAATTAGGAGTACATAAGTACTATATAGTCAGGTCACTGCATGTAAAGCAGGAATACAATATACAGGTCACTGATCATGATACAGGATAATAAGTCAAGTTCCCGTAAAGATGACAATCACAAGTCAAGTTATCATGCTGGGTGTAAGGTGATAGCATGATAGGATGGTGATAATGAATAAGCAACCAAACATATAAGAGATTGATAATAATCAGGTGGTAAGTTATGTCAAGAGATTGATAATAGTCTGGGTAAGTCAGGTCATACCAATAGGGTCTTACCAAATAGTAGCAAGTCAGGTGGTCAGGTGGTATACACTAGATGGTCAGGTGATATACATGTGTTAAAAGGAAGCATGCAACTAACAAGTCTGAAGTAGTAGTAGGGCAAGTGTAAACATAACAGTAATCCAAAGTCCAACGACCATGAAGGGTCGGCCACGCATGGTATAAGCAATAAAAGACATAGCACATGAAATAAAATACATGAAAGCTAAAGCTAGAACATGCGCATAATCAATGAAATAAGAAGTAAGAGGGTAGCGAGTGAGAACACTCGCCTGCATCACCGAAAAGCCGAAAGGTCCGAAATCCACGAAATCCGGGGCACGCCATAAAATATGATATATAAATATGTAGAGTGAAGAGGAGAGAGAAAGAGAGAAGGGAAGTGAAGATGGTGTTTGTCAAGTGACAAGTCAAGTAATACCAATAGATGAGGTAAGTCTAGAGGGTAAGGTCCATGTTCAAGAAAGGAATCAACTATAACAGATAGGCAAAGTTAGTCGACTAGGATGGAAGAGTAGTCGACTAATAGTGATGGCAAGTCGACTAACAGTAAGGTATAGTCGACTAAAACTGAGTTCCAGAGAGTTGGGTTTGGTTTCAGAGGAAAAGTTAGTCGACTAGGGTCATATGGGTAGTCGACTAACAGACATGACAAGTCGACTAACAGTTATGTTAAATCGACTAAATCTGTGTAACAGAAAGTTGAGTTTCTGGTTCAGGAAGGGATTAGTCGACTAGGTTAAAAATGTAGTCGACTAGGGGTCTCTAGTCGGCTAGGGAAATAAGTAAGTCGACTAAAACTGTGATTCCGAGAGAGTTGATGTTTTGGCTCAGGAAAAGTTAGTCGACTAGATGAAATGGGTAGTCGACTAATAGTGATTCTAGAGAGAGAAAATGTAGAGAGAGAAAGGGATATCCTAGAGAGAGAAAAGGGGATTTTTAGAGAGAATCTAGAGAGAGTAGAGAGAGAAACCCTAGAGAGAGAAAGTGGGAATTTCTAGAGAGAAAGAGATGATGAGAGAGAGAGAGAATCAGGAGAGAGAGAGGGTGCGGTTGAGAGGGAGAGAGAGAGAGAGCTAGAGTGAGAAAAGAGAGAGAGAGAGAAAGAGAGAGGAGAGAGAAACAGTGAGAGAGAGAGGGAACAGTGAGAGAGAATGAGAGAGAGAGAGGGAGATGAGAGAGAAGAGAGAGATGAGAGAGAGAGGGAACAGTGAGAGAGAATGAGAGAGAGAGAGGGAGATGAGAGAGAAGAGAGAGATGAGAGAGAGAGGGAACAGTGAGAGAGAATGAGAGAGAGAGAGGGAGATGATGAGAGAAGAGAGAGATGAGAGAGAGAGAGGGAACAGGGGGCAGCAGGGCTGCTGCCCCCCTCTCAGCACAGGGCCGCCGGCGCGCCCAACAGAGAAGGAGAGAGGGGAGGCCGCGCCTCCCCTCCACACAAAGTGGCCGCCGGCGGCTGTCCGGGCCGCCGGCGTGCCCAATCAGAGGGAGAGAGGGGAGGCTGCGCCTCCCCTCCACAGACAGGGCCGCCGGCGGCGATCCTGGCCGCCGGCGTGCTCAACAGAGAGGGAGAGAGAGGAGAGTGAAGGGGAGAAGAGAGGGGGAGAGAGGGAGATCTGAGAGAGAGAGAGAAGGGAGAGGGGGGAACTGGCCCCCTTCTCCGGCCAGTGGCCGCCGGCGGCGGTCCTGGCCGCCGGCGAGGCCAACAGAGAGAGAGGGAGAGGGTCGGCGGCGGTCGCTGGGCGCCAGCAAGAGAGGAAGGAGAGAAGAGGGAAAAAGGAAAAAGGAAAAAGAAAAAAGAAAAGGAAAAGAATAGAAAAGTAAGGAAAAAAGGAAAGAAAAGAAAAGGAAAAGAGAGAGAGAGATTGATGGATGGGAGAGGGGTGTGTCTCCCCACGTGAGGGGAGTAGGTGGGGTTGGTGAGAAAAAGGAAGGAAAAGAAAGGAAAAGAAAGAAAGAAAGATTAAAAAAATAATAATATAATAATAAGGTTGAAAAATCGACTGTCTCCGAAAAATCCCAAAAATACCCGGAGGTAGAAAACGTCATCCTGAGGAATAATATGAAATCGGTTTTCAGAAATAAATCCCGTTTTTCAAATAAAAATCCGGAAATCAACCGCCGATACCGGTCCACACCGGGTCGGCCGGATTTTGATAAATTCCGAAAAATCCCAGAAAATGCATTAAAGAATAAAATATGGTTTTAAGAAGTAAAGTGAAAGCGGAATTCAGAAATTCAATTCCAATCGTCCCGGAATCAACCAGCGATACTGGCCGATACTGACTCCGGTGGAATTTTCATAAAATCATAAAATCCTCAGAAAAAGAATGTAGGTAAGAAATATTATTCTAAGAAATAATGTCTAAAGGACCATCATGAAATTCCTAACTGTTTGAGAATTAAAAATCCAGGAATCGGTCAGCGGCACTGGCCGACACCAGTTTGAAGAAATTCATTTTAATTCCAGAAAAATCTAGAAAATCATAGAAAATATATAATAATGGAAAATGATATTTAAAACTAAAATCGGTCAAATCTAATCACTGGAAAGACCAAATCGAATAATATACTATAATCGAGTTCCTGGTTGGGACTGGGACTGACTCCGAGTCCACGAATCCAAATCCAAGACAAAACAATCATATAAGGAATTCATAAAGCAAAACAAATACAGGAAACAAATCGAAAAAATACGATCGGAAAATCTGAATACGCAACTAAGTACGTATTCCGGGAACGGGGTATTACACTTTTGATATGACATTTATAGTCTGGCCTACCAGATAGTGTCGCATTTTCTGAATGGCGAACACTAGTGCCAAACATTCCTTCTCGATCGGGTTGTACCGATGTTCGGCTCCGATCATTGTTCTACTCAGATAGTAGATTGCCTGTTCTCGTCCTTCTTCATCATTCTGAGCTAGTAGAGCTCCCAAAGAATGGTCCATTGCCCGGACGTACACCAGGAAAGGTTTTCCGGACACCGGGGCTGCAAGGACTGGTGGTTGAGTGAGGTATTGTTTGATTTCCTCAAACGCTTGTTGGCAAGCATCGTCCCAAATGAACGAGACACCCTTCTTCATCAACTTAGCGAAGGGCTGGCATCTTCCGGAGAGGTTTGAGATGAACCTGCGGATGTACGCCAATCGACCTGTAAACCCCTGAGTTCCTTGAGGTTTCTCGGGGGTTGCATCTCTTGGATAGCGCGGACTTTCTCCGGATCCAAATGGATTCATGTGGAAGTCACAACAAATCCTAAGAATTTGCCACTGGCTACCCCCAGGAAGGACTTGGTGGGGTTCATCTTCAATTGATGAGCCCGCATGATGTCGAAGACCGCCTTCAGATCAGCTATGTGATCTCCTTTAATGCGACTTTTCACCGCAATGTCATCGACATAACATTCCACCGTTTTGCGCATTTGCTGATGAAAAATGGCATTCATGGCCCTTTGGTAGGTTGCCCCCGCATTCTTCAGTCCAAAAGGCATGACAGTATAGCAATATACCCCTAGAGGAGTCCTGAAGGAGGTATGCTTTTCATCATCAGGATACATTTTGATTTGATTGTATCCTGAGAATCCGTCCATGAAGGAGGACATTCGTTCGAATCCACAAGTATTGTCAATCATAACATCTGTGATTGGCAATGGGAATTCGTCTTTGGGGCAGGCCTCGTTTAGATCGCGAAAGTCGATGCAGATCCTGATCTTTCCGTTCTTCTTGGAAACGGGGACGATGTTGGCTACCCAGTCGGGATGTTGTTCTTCCCTGATGAAGCCAGATTCAATAAGTTTTCTGATTTCTGATTGAATTGCCTCCATTATTTCTGGGCGAAACCGTCGCTGTTGTTGTTTGACAGGCTTTACGTCTGGATTGATGTTGAGGCGGTGCATGGCCACTTGAGGATCAAGTCCTGGCATGTCCTCATAATTCCAGGCGAAGACGTCTATATACTCTTGTACAAGAGATATTAGATCCTTTTCTCTGAAGGTGACAGGCCGTCACTTATGAAGATGGGCTTAGGGTTAGCCTCATCTCCTAGGTTGATCTGAACAACCTTGTCTTCTGTGGGTGGCTCATGCTGTTCAAAGGGGTATCCCAAAGAGCATTTAAATGTTTGATCCAAGGATCTGTATCAGATTGGATCATTTCTTCATTTCCATCTTCCAGTGGCTTGTCGAAATCATGTTCACTGAAAGTTCCTTGAAAATGTTGCCGACACTGGCATCTGACTCCCAAGATGATGTGTCTGAAGAGTAATCGTTGCTCGACGATTCTTGAGAATCGGAGGCTGATGGGACCGGAGTTGATACATAGCCCCCCACACCCGGCGCGTCCGATGATAATAATCGGGGGCCTTCCCTTTCGGCACAAAGGATCGAAGCAGCGTTCTCCTTCCTTTGCCGAAGTTTAACCCGGGTCTGTTGGTTAGATCATACCCCATGCACTTCATCATTTTGAGCGCTTTTGGTTCATAATGACTGAGCTGAGGGGATTCCTCCTCACTTTTTGATTCTTCGCGGGGCGTTGGTTCAGTCGTCATTCGCCCAAAAAGGATTGGTTTTTGGCCTTTTCGTCTTGTCAGAACCATGAATATAGATTCCTGCGCATCACCATTATCCTGGTATATCCCGAAAGATGATTTTACTGGTACATGCAATGATGTCAAAGCATCCATTGCCGACCAGATGTCATCGTCTACGTCGGTACTAGTATCCGACGGTATTGAATCCGATGCACACGTAGAAAAGTACTCAATGTCTAAATTCTCATTAATATACCAACCGCCTGCATCGTCGGTGGTATTATCAACATCGAGCTTATTAGTGCTCTTTACAAGTGGTTCCAACTTCCACAGGCACTCGTCTTGCTCGGGCTCAGTGTCAGCCTCATACCAGAGTCTGGCACCTCCAGTTGCGGGGTTTCATCCACCGGATCCTGATATAGGATGGAGTCCGTGAAATAATTTTTGACCCCCTTAAACAGATACCTTTCGGCAACCAATGTTTGCACCTTCCCACTCGCGTCAATGTATTTCATGACTTGGTAAAGAGTGGAGGGAACGATGGAGTTGCGGTGGATCCATGGTCGTCCCAGCAGCAGATTGTAGGAAGTGTCGGCATCGATGACGTAGCACGTCACCTCTGACTTGAGGCTCCCAATCTGGCACTTGAGCTTGATCTTCCCCATCGGACGGGTGCCGTTGGCATTGAACCCGTAGATGGTCGTCTGTGTAGGGCTCAGACGGTGGGTAGGGATGCCGAGGTGTTGCATGACTCGGCGGGGCATGATGCTCAATGCGGACCCTGGATCTACCTGAATGCGGTTCACCTCAGATGATCCGATTAACCTGTGAAGTACAGGGGTCGATCATGCTTCCCTTTAACCTGCATATCATCTGCCGTGAAGGTAATGCAGGGAGCACTCTGGGAGGCGTGGAGACAATTCTCTACATCTTCCTCCTTTGGCACCTGGGTCATAAAGACCTCAGCATTTGCTAGAGCTTCTTGTAGAGCCTCCCTGGTCGACTTTGATAGTCTTAGAAGCTCATACAGGGTGATCCGCGCCGGGATGTTGGCCAATTGAGCCAAGACATCAAAGCGGTAAGGCGTTGTGGATCTTCCGCTATACCCTTTTGAAGAGCTCGAGAGAATCGAGTCTCTTTTTGTTTCTCCACTGGTGGCTTCGTGGAGGGCCTAGTTGGCTCTGCAGCCGGTTGTGGAGGGTTTGCCGCCACTTCGCCGTACTGCTTCAAGTAGGGCTGTTCTGAACGAGTCCCCGTCATTGGTTGGTTGGGCTCTGCGGCCAAGACTATTGTTTCCTCTTCTGAATCAGTCAGTGAGGGAACATCATCCTCTGCTTCTCGGGAGGAAGCACATACCACATGGCAGGACGAAGCTTTTGCCTTGCCTTTGGACTTCCTGTTGGTTACAGTAGTCCACTGCTGGCTGTCCACTAGGTCAGGGTGGACCCACATAATTTCCCCTTGAGGCGTAGGGACGGGTACCAAGCCCTTCTCCTGCTGCTGGTGAGGGTCTGTGTTGACCACTCTTAGTTCTCCTCTTGGGATTGGGACCACCCCTGCAGGTGCTGGAGGTTGTTTTCCAAACTGGAGAACCGACGTCATGTTGGCTGTCACCTCCTTTTGTTCTGGTCGGAGTTTCAACACCTCCGCGTCAATCAGAGCCTGAAGGATGTCCTTGAAGATGTAACAGCTTCTGGTAGGGTGTCCCAACATCCTGTGGTACAAGCAGTAGTTGGGTTGTCGGTCTTGCCGACTTCCTGAGGGCGCCTGGCCTCAGGGAGCTTCAGTCGGTTGCTCTTGTTGAGTAACTTGAAGAGCGAATCGACATGTTCCTCCTTAAAGGAATACTGCTTGTTGGCGCGGGGTTGGCTTGAAGAGCCACTCGCCTTGGCTGGTTGAGGTTTGGTGGGAGATTTGGTCTCCGTCGCCAAATTATCCTTCCGCTTCGTCTGGAGGGAGGTGTCTGGCGCTCGCCTAGTTGACCTTTCCGGCCTAGGCTTGCCTTCTTCTGCCCTGACGCGGGCAACAATCTCCTCAGCCTGTTCACCTTGTTGGACTAATTGTTTCCAGGTGCGGCTTTCAGCAACTCCTATTTGAGCAAGGAGTCAGGTTTGGAGGTTGTGGCGGCATGTTTCCACCAGGGTGGCCTGGGTCATACCGCTTGGACACCAGAGTGCCACGTTCCGAAATCTTTCCACGAAAGATTTGACGGACTCTCCCTTTCGCTGTCTCGTAGCTAACAGGGTGGGCATTGTGACCTCGGAGTCATCTTCGAAGAAGCGTGTTAAGAACAGCTTCTCCAAGTCGCCCCAGTTCTTGATAGAACCTTCCGGGAGTTTCATGAACCACTCAAAGGCCAACCCTTTTAGGGTGCCGATGAACAGTCGCGCCAGGATGGCGTCATGTCTACTACATTCCCGGTTTGGGATTTGAAGTAGTAGATGTGCTAATTAGGGGACCCCTTCCCATCAAAGGCTTGGAGGGTTGGAGCCTTGAACTTAGGAGGGTACGGGACTAAATCCCACTCAGCTGGATAGGGCCGAACCACTCCAGCTTCTTGGAGGTCTTTGCGACTGGCAAGGGCATTGAGGCGTTCCTCCAATTGACTCATCCTTTTAGCATGAGCCTTCCCTGGGTCTCGGTCGCCTTTTGACGAGGGTTTGGACGAGCCAGAAGTAGATCGAGGCTCTCTTCAGAAGGCTCAGAAGATGAGCTTCCTCCCTTTCTCTCCCTGTCCCTCGACCTCCTAGGAGGAGATCTCCTCCTGTCTTCGAGCAGCTGTGCAAGCGCCAGCTTGATAGCATCGATAGATTCCTGTTGGACACAATCATCTCCATTTGTCTCTTTTGGATCTGTTCCAGACGTCTAGCTGTCTCATCAGGAGTGCCTGTCATGTAGGCAGAGGTCTCCTTCTCAACGGAGGAGTTTGAAGCCCCTGATTCCACTACGGCGGAGTGGGAATCGTTCACTTTAATGCCATGGGCTAAGGCATTATAGTTAACCGGGGGAATGGCCCCAGTCCGGGTACGAGTGTGTTGATACACCCCTTCCGGTTCAGAGTCAGACTCATCTGAGCTGACTGCAAGCCCTTTTCCCCTTGCTTCTGCTTGTCATGTTCGCAGTAAGCTCTGGGTATTCAACGTCAGAGAAGGTTCTCCTTCTATGGGAGCGCCTTCTTTTGGCTGACGGGGGGATCGAGGTCAGCTGTCTAACTAAGACTGCTGGTGCACACACTCGACCCGCAACGGCACTCCGAGAGCATGGAGATGAGCCGTTGGGCAGCAACACGACGAAGTGGCCTGATTGGCACTTCTTTTCTTTGTTAAATAATCCCTCAAATCCATGAAAGAGGGATCAAAGAGACTAGCCTCACAACATCGAAGACGGAAGGCATCCATATGCTGTGCAGAATGGACGCAGACTTCAGAGACGCAGCTCTCGCGTCGCGGCTGTCTAATGCGCGTTTGGCGTCTCTGTTGAGATGAGACGCGAGTCTCGCGCTGATGCCTGGTGCGTCCGGGCAGAGACGGGTGAGAGAGGATGGGCTGCTGGGCCCCACGCCTATGGGCTCGTGCCTCTTGTGCTTGACGAGGCGTAGAGGTCTCACCTTGGCGTTTGATGAGTTGGTCCTCGGATGACCTAACTGGAGGAATCTCGCGTTTGGGACGCCAAACGCGGACTTCACGTACTGGACGCGGCGTAGGCAAGGCGCGCGATTGTACGTCGCGTCCAGCCTCAGTTGGACAACCGACAGTTCCAACTTGCAGCTGACGCGCACGTCTTCTCTGTTGACGCTCAGCATTTCGGTTGCGTCGCGGAGGAGGAGAGAAACCGACAACATCCTGATGCTGAACATCAGGGGTTTTAACCACGCGGGTCCTCTGAGGGACACTGACGCGGGTCTTTTGTGGCGACGCAGTTGGTCGCCAGCAGCAGTCGCACGCGAGACCACGCTGGCCTTCTGAGAGGCGTTGACGCGGGTCTTCTGTGCACAAGGGGCCGTAGCAGTGGCGCCCAAGAGAGCCTCAGTTTGAGCTTCGGAGTTATTCCCCGCCGAGACCCTGCGACAGACGCGGGTCTTTGGGCTCTTGGAGCCAGAAGAGAGGAACTCTTCGTACTTCGCCTGGTCGAACTCGACAACGAGCGATTCGACCATCTTTCCCTCATGGTGGACGTCATCTTGCGCCACTATTTGCTCCTCAGTGACAAACGTAGTCCCCAGCGGAGTCGCCATCTCTTGTTGGACAGGAAAAGGAGGAGGTGTAAAATTTTCTTGAATCAGATGAAAAATTACAACAGACTAATCTTCCGGTTATAAGGGAGGGAGGATGTTGAAGCTTGAATCCCCCCTTTGTTTAGTGCTGGGTTCTTCGTGTGGCGGTGGAGAGTGAATCTTGTTCTCCGTTGACCAGATGACCGTCTGGACCGTCAAGGGATCTTCTCCTTGGTAGGTAGAAGGAGTAACTCAACCCCGTCTACCAAAACTCTAAAAGAGAAGGTAGGCGAAGAGCAACTTGTACGCAGCAAGTAGCTTGAAGAGTCGAGCTCTCTCTCTCTCTGTATGTGTCGTGCCTGTTGATATCTCTCGGCCTCTTTATGTCTATTGATGCCCTTCGATTTCTTCTGATCCTCCAGGGTCCGACCCCTTTTTCATAGCGACGGGGCTATTTATAGAGGTCTTAGGGGGTGAACGTGCCCCCTAAAAATACTCCACGATGAGAGCCAACTTCCCCGCTACATGGGCGGTAACCAACCCACGTGCCTGCTAAAGACACGCCACGATGGGAGCTGGTCTCCCTTACGTGTGGGCAGTGATTGGTCTCTTAATCAAGGCGGTTATAACTGAGACGCGGGTTCCAGGTCGACGCGCCTTGATGCTGAGACGCGGGTGTCAAGTCGACGCGCCTTGCTGTTGAGACGCGGGTGTCAGGCCGACGCGCCTTGATGCTGAGACGCGCCTTGATGCTGAGACGCGGGTGTCAAGTCGACGCGCCTTGCTGTTGGGACGCGGGTGTCAGGCCGACGCGCCTTGATGCTGAGACGCGGGTGTCAAGTCGACGCGCCTTGATGCTGAGACGCGGATGATAATCCCTCGCGTCTAGAGCTCTTCAATGGTTTGTCCTTCAGTAACTTTTGGACAGCCTACATTCTCTCTTATTTTTCAGGTCCATTATTTAATGGAGAAGAAGGCCCAAAGTTTGGGATTTTTAAGGAATTAAAGGCATTTTTAAGAGCCCACAACCCTGAAGCCCAATTCTGAAACGATTCAGAGTATATTCTCTAACTTCTAGAAGCTCTAGTTGGCATACGTAACCCAATAGAATGTCAGAGATTTGTTGGCGCAATGGCTAAGATGCTGCCGCGGAAACGTGGCCCTGGCCGTGGATTCGCGATACTTCCTTGGCCGTTGATCAAGCGTTTGATCCTACGGCTGTGGTGGGACGTGATCTTCTTTTGTGCCTATAAATAGACCCCCAAGACCTGTGTAAAAAAGAGAGGAGATAATAGCATTTTATTTAGGGAAATTGTTAGGATTTCTTTAAGCTTGATCGTACACGTATTTTGCATTCTTTCATTACACTCCTACATTTATCGTGTAAAAAATCTGCTAATTTCTTTGTCTTAAATGTCCATTTTGTAGAAGGTAATAATGAAGAGAAAGAGGATTAAACAAATAAATACCAGTTAAAATCAGATTTAACTAGAACTATTTGGTTAGCTGAGGATGATCCCAGATCTAGTTAGAACAAATCAAGGATTGGGCCAAATGTTCAGCTGAAGATCAGAGCAAATCAGAAAGATAACACCAAATGAAAACCAGTAAAATTATGATTTTTATAAATCCATTTTGGTTAGCTAAAGATAAACCAAGGATAATATCAAATACAGAGAGATAAATGGATAGAGAGAAGATCAACGGATGAGATGAAGCAAGTTTGACTCAGATTCTGACTGGATATATTTCGGTATTTAAATCATAACTTTCGCTACATAATCTCAAATCTGATGATTCAAGATGATCCAAAAAGAAGACTTACAGAGATACGACTCTTATGTTGATCACTATTTCTAATTCTGTCATTTGATAAGTAATATTCAGCAATCAATATGCCAACAAACTGCAGATCAGAACTGAATATTCACATCAAATTAAGTTTGGAGATAATGGGAGAATTCAAATTCAGAAATAGCCAGCTTTTCCTATCTTCATACTCCTCTAATCTCTACATTTCTTCTATAAATACCTGCAATCTCAAAGGCAAGGACGACCAGGGACGACCATGCAGAGATAGGATTTAGTCCAGTTCATTCTTTGTAGTGTAGGTTTTGTTTTCTTTTTATGTAATTTTAATTTCTTTGTAAGCTTAGGTTAGATTGAGATTCATGTAAGTAAAAGAGAGAGACTTTGTTGAGAGTGACACCGATGTACCTCCTCCTTTCTTCTATCTTTTCTGCAAGCAATAAAAGGTAACTTTTTTTATGTTCGTCTTTACTTTTGTTCCTTCTTCTTCTTTCTACTTTTTCTCTTTTTAGTTATGAGGAGCATTCAAGTGAATCTAGTAGCATCAGTATAACAATGTTTGTGTGAGGCCAACGATATTCATGATGATGTTCTTCTCCTTAAGACTCCGTATCATTTCATTCTTGTTTGTCTTGATGATGTAATGCGAATGGGGACTGAGTCGATCTTATGGCTTATGCGTTGAACGCCTCCAAAGTAAGGTAGAACATGCAAGGGTTCCAGGTAAGTCATCAACCAAAGGAGGTAAGTATTTCTTTAATCTTTTCTTTCTTTTCTTTTATTTCTTTAGTTTAGATCACCAACACCAACAACACTCACTTCTTTTATCACTCCTTTTCTATTTCTTTGTACATATCCAATTCTGGTTTTTCCATCTTCCCAATCTCTCACTATCTGCCTAACTTCATTGTAATTTATTTTTCTTTTCTTTTTAAGAAACTAAAGAAGAACTTTAAACCGTTAATGGTAGCATAAAAGAGAACTTGCTAAACAAGCTTCTATCGCTAGTCCCTCCTTGTGGATCACGACCGCATAGTCACTTGCTATTGCGGTAGAATTGAGTAACTTGTACTTTTCATTCTTAGTTTTGAAATTCGGTATTTTGTGTGCAGGTTTTACCTCAATCAATTTTTGGCGCCGTTGCCGGGGAGGGACGGTAAGTAATTCTCTTTAAAGTTTACATTTTTGGTTAACTTTCTTCTTTGTTTTTATACAGATTTAACAATAAGGAATTCTTACTGCAGTGGACATATAAGTGGCCTTGGACTCTGCTCAAGAAAGCAGAGCCAAGAAGCCCTCAGATTTGCTACAGTCCTGTGGCAAACTGAGTGAACTACTAACTTGTATTTTCTACAGGTTGGCTGAATTGGTTAGTTTAAATATCTGTAGCATTTATTTTCTTATTTGTCTCACTGTATTTACTTTCTAACCTCAACAGTAAAATGATGATTGTAAATGTTAAAAATGATTTAGACTTTGCATTTAGACACGTGTCTATTTCATTACATTTTCTATTTACTGTTGAAGAGTGTTAGAGCAAAGGTACGTGTTCATAGCATCTAGTATAAGAACACTTTTGGATTGTTTACATTGCTTAAGTGTTGCTTTTCTTGTACACTGCACTAAATTGATCTAAGGCTTGTCCTATAAACAAGATAAGGTGGGGAAGTCATTACCCTCCCTTAACCCACAAATAATCTCCTCACTCACTAACCCAAGCCTAACTAAAAATGAGTAGACGTTGGCCCTAAGGACATCTCGGACTCAAGTAGAGATTATCCTAAGGGGGAAAGGTGTTGAAATTTGACTTCTGCCAAATCAGTGTCTAGGAAGGGGATTAAGGGCCGAAAGCCCGAAGGTTGGTGGTTACTTAATTAAGGAACGTCTTTGACGGATAACCTCCCACCAATCTTGCCCTGACCTGGCTGATTAGCTTGTGATTAAAGTTTGCATTATACCTCCTATGGACATTCTAACCAGTTAGGAGTCGTCTAGGTCAAAGGTCTACCCTAACTTAGGTTAGAATTTTATCTTTTTTGTTTGCTTATTTGTTTTTTTCTTTGTTTGTGTTTTATTGTGTGATATGGCTTATAACAATAATTTTTTCAATTTTAATGGTAATCCATATTACACACCAACCTCTTTTTCGGATATTACCAACCAGCATATGATAACTTTAACCAACCTAGATTGGTCTTATCCGAATCAATATAACCCATGTCCCCAATCTTGTAACCATAATTTCTAGAATAATTTCAACTCTTCACAAAGTCAGTGGGGATTCACCTCCCCCGAGTCCAATTTTCAACCAACTTGTCCTCCTTATCCATCTTGTCCACAATATTCCCAAGATTCATACTCAGTTCCACCAGTCCAAAATAGAAAACCATCAATTTTGGAAATGAGTATGCGTGAGTCCAAACAACAATCACAAAATCTGATGGACTCACAATTTTACCACCAATTCCAAAATAACACTTCATCTTTTCAAGACTAATCGCAACAAAATGATGAACCTATTAACTTGAAAAGATGCTTGAAGCCATGACTCAGGCTCAAAACGCTCGTAATCATGACATAGATATGATGGTCCAAACTCTACGTTCTCACCGTTTGGCCAGTTCTGATGTCGTTAACCATTCTGTTAGAGCTGAAGAGTTGTGTTGTTTGAAAAACAAGATTCCATTTCAACACAATCATTTGAACTTACCCAAACTCCAAATTTGAAAATGATATTAACAGTTTCGCAAGTTATTCCTTTCCTGAAATAGAACTTGAGAATGAATATGATCATGAACCTCAACTTAGTGATTCAATTCTACTTCCTGATTCAATTATGACTCCGGTGTCTTCACCTGATTTTAATCTTTTCCCGAGTCAATATTGGATCCTGTGCCAATTCATTATGAAATTGAATCACCCATCTTTGATGATCATCATATTGAACTTGACCAATTTCACACTTTTGAAAGTCCCGTTGACAAATTGGCAAGTTCTTATTTTTATGAAATTGAACTCAATGAGAAATGTGACCTAGATTCTCAAATTTGTGATTCAGTTCAAATTCCCGAATCAATATTGACTCCTGTTTTGTTACCGATTTGAGTAATATTTTAGAGTCAGTTTTGATTCCCACACCTGTCATTTTTGAACTTGAATCACCATATAAGTCACATTCCATTGTGGGAAAATGAATGTGGACTTGAGTTTCAACTTTTTATTCGGACCCACTTCTTGAGCCAATCTCGACACCTGAACCTTTACTTGACTTAAGTCACTTTCCTGAGTCAGTATTAGTTTCAGTACTTCCTGAGTCCAAGTCAATCATTCTATCTTTTTACACTCTATTTGTGGACAAGGCGGTTGACAAAATTGACTCCGAAATAATTATGGAATTTGGAAATTAGATGGATTAAATTTTTAATAAAAAACGTTAATGTATATATCATTTTAGTGGGTTATATTAGAGAAATTTCTGGTGGGTTCCTCCGAACTCCACGAAAAGTCGATTGGGCCGCATTCCGTGGACCAATCAGACCACCTCCGAAACCACCACCTTAAGGTAGTATTTTCCTTCCCTGTCTTCTTTTCATGCATCTATGCATTAATTCATACATTGAGGACAATGCATGAGATAGGTGTGGGGGAGGGTTCTAACATAACTTAGGTTTTCTTTTTATTAAAAAAATTAACATTTTCTTTACTTTTTAAAACTTTTTGAAAATAGAAACAATATTTTGACATATTTTTTGTAAGAAATTAAGTCAATTTTAAGGAATAGGAAAATCAAATTAGTATTTCTTAACTTGGTCAAAATAAGATTATTTGTTTGATTTTTAGAGTTAGGAAGATAATTTGTCGAAGTAATTTAGTCTTGATCTTTACCTTAATGAAATATGCACACTTCATACACTTACACACTGAGGGTTCAAAAACAAAGATTCTTATGCCTTATAAAAAAGAAAGGAGAAAAAATATATAAAAGATAAAACAACCTAAATTGATTAGCTAGGTGCTTTGACCTAAGCAAGCCTTAGTACTTATGCGAAAGATGATTAGATAAGTTTGATATATATATATATATATATATATATATATATGTATATATATATATGTATATATATATATATATATATGTATATATATATATGTAAATCCTCTGATTAAGCTGGGTATTTGTGCCTAATAAAGCATAAGTATTCACGCCTAAAAGTGGTTCATATAATAAAATCCTTAGTTTTGTGGCCTTATTTGCTCGAGTCCTTAAGTCCTTGGGGTGTTTTCTCACCCGGTGCCCTAAGACCGTTTGGTTTGGGAGTCATCGATTAAAGGCTCGTTACATGGGCAGATTAGAAAAGCCTAATAGAACTAAGGAATAATATCACAAAATATATATATATAAATAAATAAGGCATAAGAGGTAGAGTTAATGAACCCTTAGTCAAATTTTCATGGTCACAAGGTGCATATGACTTAGGGTAAAGTAATAGACTAGATGAGAAGTACAATTTGACTTCTTACTTTGATTGATAACAAATTTTTGAATAGAGACTAAGTTTAGGAATGAAAATTCAGTTTTCTATAACTTATAGATTACTTAAATCTTACAATAATATTTCAAATAATTTTTCTCTTCAAAATGCTTTTCGAAAATACTAACTCTTTGTTACTCTTTCGTTATGGATTTTGTGGGTGCAATCCACTGAAAACCCTCACGAGACAAAACTCGTCCTCTAGGGGAAACTAGAGTTTTAACGGCTTGTTGTATATGCTCAGTGCAATCGCGTGACCTGCGAAAGTGGTCTAATAATATTTAGTATAGTTGTTTACTCGAGGACGAGCAAAAGATAGGTGTGGGGGTGTGATCGTACACATATTTGCATTCTTTTCATTACACTCCTACATTTATCGTGTAATAAATCTGCTAATTTCTTTGTCTTAAATGTCCATTTTGTAGAAGGTAATAATGAAGAGAAAGAGGATTAAACCAAATAAATACCAGTTAAAATCAGATTTAACTGGATCTATTTGGTTAGCTGAGGATGATCCCAGATCTAGTTAGAACAAATCAAGGATTGGGCCAAATGTTCAGCTGAAGATCAGAGCAAATCAGAAAGATAACACCAAATGGAAACCAGTAAAATTCAGATTTTTATAAATCTATTTTGGTTAGCTAAAGATCAACCGAGGATAATATCAAATACAGAGAGATAAATGGATAGAGAGAAGATCAACGGATGAGATGAAGCAAGTTTGACTCAGATTCTGACTGGATACATTTCGGTATTAAATCATAACTTTCGTTACAGAATCTCAAATCTGATGATTCAAGATGATCCAGAAAGAAGACTTACAGAGATACGACTCTTATGTTGATCACTATTTTTAATTCTATCATTTGATAAGTGATATTCAGCAATCAATATGCCAACAAACTGCAGATCAGAACTGAATATTCACATCAAATCAAGTTTGGAGATAATAGGAGGATTCAAATTCAGAAATAGCCAGCTTTCCCTATCTTCATACTCCTCTAATCTCTGCATTTCTTCTATAAATACCTGCAATCTCAAAGACAAGGACGACCAGGGACGACCATGCAGAGATAGGATTAGTCCAATTTTCATTCTTTGTAGTGTAGGTTTTTGTTTTCTTTTTATGTAATTTTAATTTCTTTGTAATCTTAGGTTAGATTGAGATTCATGTAAGTAAGAGAGAGAGACTTATGTTGAGAGTGACACCGATGTACCTCCTCCTTTCTTCCATCGTTTCTGCAAGCAATAAAAGGTAACTTTTTTTATGTTCGTCTTTACTTTTGTTTCCTTCTTCTTCTTTCTACTTTTTCTCTTTTTGGTTATGATGAGCATTCAAGTGAATCTAGTAGCATCAGTATAACAATGTTTGTGTGAGTGCCAACGATATTTCATGATGATGTTCTTCTCCTCAAGACTCCGTATCATTTCATTATTGTCAGTCTTGATGATGTAATGCGAATGGGGACTGAGTTCGATCTTAAGCTTATGCGTTGAACGCCTCCAAAGTAAGGTAAAACATGCAAGGGCTCCAGGTAAGTCATCAACCAAAGGAGGTAAGTATTTCTTTAATCTTTTCTTTCTTTTCTTTATTTTTTTAGTTTAGATCATGATTGGGAAAAGGATAGTGTGGTAGATTGCACAAATATTCAATAAAAGAAAGAAGGTTTAGAGTCAACCTTAGGTGCTTGATCACTCCACAATGTATTTAAAATGATTGATGTATCCTTTCCAAATCACCGTAGTAGCACAAGCTATACGGGTCGAATCCACAAGGAGAGCTCACGATGGAAGCTTTACGGTTTAATGTGAAGATAGAAAATGAAAGTTCTTCTTTGTTTTAAAAGAATGCAAAAGACATGGAAAAAGAAATGAAAGAATTGGTGGTTGGTTTGTACATGAAATGAAAACTATGGAAATAAAATGAAAAGAACGAAGACAAGATTTGCTTTGGAATTAATACTAAAAGAATGAAAACTTGTAGAAGACTTTAAATGAGAAAGGCCATGACTAGCTAACATTACTAACTTGCTAACTTACTAATCTCCGTTAGGGTGATGCTTGCCTCATGTTGATTCATCGGCATATGTTTGTCTTGCGTGTTGGTCTAATTACTTTCCCACTTGATTGACGGGTGATCTTCTTGGAATTGTCTTGTAGCCTCATTGATGTCATAGCCTTCAAGATAGACTTTCAATGGTGGAATCAAAAGAGTTGCCACTCAAGGGATGCTAAGGAAGAAGATACAACATTCATTAATTGAAGTAAAGAAGTTGTACAACAAATAGCATGCGGTTGGTGATCCATCCCATGTTCCATCAAGGCACTTGTTTAAACAAGGCTCTAAATGAGGCACACATGAATCATATGGAATTACAACAAGAGCTTGCCAAGAATGAAAGTAACCCATCGGGGATGAAAAAGACTCAACAATTGCAAGATGAAAATTAGCAATCACCCAAGAGTTAGAAGTTAGCAAAGTTAGTGGTTAGCTAGTCATGTTAGAAGAAGTTAGCTACTAGCCATTACAAGAAAAGAAAAAACAATTCATGAAAAAGAGTGCAATGAAAGTAAAGCTTGAATGAAAGAATGCAAGTAAAGTACTAGAAAATGCTCAAGTAGAGAAAGGAGATGGATTAAACCTTGCTTCACAAGTTGTCACACCTTGATTTACACAAGCTCTCTCTCTCTCTCTCACAATCTCTCTCTTGCAGAATTCTAGGAGGAAGAAGAAGAACTAGAGCAACAAAAATCCTAGAGAAAAAACCTACAAAATACAAGCTCTATCCTCTAATCTCTCCTCTCCTTTTTTGCGCTGGCCCTGATGGTCTATTTATAGGCTCAGAGAAGAAGGCTCCAGAATCAGGCAGGTGGAGAAAATCTCGGGCTCAACGGCCCTGTAACTGCCGTGGAAATGCGGCAAAAGCCGTGAAAACGGGCAAAATCTTGGCCGTTGAGGCTGAGATTTCTGGTGCGATGTTGTTACAGGTTGTTAGCCACGTGGACTTTCTGGAAGTCTGACTTGGCGCTTGGATTTCTCCAGATCCTGGGCTCAACCTTTGGGCTCTCTTTTGGGCTTTGATTTATTCTCCTTTAATTCTTGATAATTAAAGGGATTTTGGGCCTTTCTCTATTAGAATATGGACCTGCAAAAAATAGAGAGAAAAAGATTAAAAAATCACATTTTTATTTACAATATGCATGGTATGGATGTGGTAAAATATGCAAAAATGAATAACAATCACACCCCCATACCTAGCTTTTGCGCGTCCTCGAGCAAAAAAAGAAAGAAAAAGAAAATCCTAACTAGATTATTACACCACTTTCGTAGGTGACACGATTGCACTGAGCACGTGCAACAAGCCGTTAAACCTCTAGGTTACCCTAGAGGAGGAGTGTTGTCTCCTGAGGGTTTTCAGCGGATTGCACCCACAAAATCCATAAAGAAAAATAAAAGGGTTAGTGAAAATTTTGATCCATGTTTTAAAGATTCTTACTTGAGTTATAAGTTTCAGGTTACCCTAAACTTTTCATTCCTCTTATAGGCGTCTATTTGGAGTTTTGTTTTATCTTAGGTTAAGTTTTTAGGGAAAAGATCAAAAACCAGATTTTGCATCAATCCTAGGATATATACATCTATAAATATGAAGGATCTTCTTAGACTAAGTTCATTTATTTACTAATATATATAACATTTTTTTTTCTTTTTTATATATACAATATTTATTTATTTACATTTCCTTAGCATCCTTAGGCTTTCTAATTTACCCTTGTAACGAGCCTCTTACCGATGACTCCCAAACCAGTCGGTCTTAGGGCACCAGATGAGAAAACATCCCTTGGGTTCGAGGACTCGAGTAAACTAGGCCACGAAGGAATTTAAGGACTTAACCACCTTTAGGCGTGATTGGCAATGCTTCTTGAGGCACGACTAACCAGCTTAATTAGTGGCTAAGTATTATTATTTATTTATATACATATTTTTATATATTTTTATTATATTATATATGTAAATAAAGTCACAAAGTCTATGATTAATCCTTCAATATGTTTAATGTATATATCCTAAAGAAAGAATTAAAATCTAGTAATCTTTCTTATCCTTTATTACTTAAACTAAAAATCTGACCAAAACTCCTCTTTTCGACTTATAATTAGAAATCTTAGTTAAGAGCTTCTTAATCCTTAAATTCAAGCTTGATTCTTTAAACATGGATCAAGAATTTCCTTATTTTTTTTAATTTTTTCTCTTTTTTTTAATTTTTCTAAAAGAAAAAAGTAAAATCTAAAAAGAAAATAGAAAATCTACTAAGAAAGATAAAATCTAAAAAGAAAATAAAAACCTAAAAAGAAAATGAAAATCCTAAAAATAAAAATAAAAAGCCTAAAAAGAAAATGAAAAATCCTAGGTTAGAATCTACCCCCCATACCTATCTCATGCATTGTCCCCAATGTATGCAAGATAAAAAATGATGCATGAAATAGGTAAAGGTTTTTTTTTATTATTTTTTTTATTTATAAAAAAGTGCAAAAAATTATTTACAAGGAATATATACAAGTGTGACCATTACCTAGGCTTTTCTTTGGTCGTTTTCCTCTGGCCCGTTTCCCATTGTTCCAGTGTGATTGTTTGCGCGGGCTCAGTTGGGAAACGTATTGAATATTTCTTAGCCCTAGTGTTTCCAGATTCAATTGTTTGTTGTCATTCATCCTCCTTCTACCACATTGTTCACTAAAAAATTCCTTGTCACCACTTTCACTTTGAATCTCATTACTTCCAATGTTAAGGAATTCCAGCTCCTCTCCATACAACTCTTCAAAAACTCAGGTTAACATTTCCATCAGAATTGTATAATCAGTTAACCGACCCCGAGTTGACTCATCCAGACACATGATCTCATCAGCGAAGAGGTCTTCAAACGATATGTCAATTGGAGGTTCTTGAATTTTATCCTCTTGGGATTCATTGAAAGTGAAATATCCAAATCAACTTTCCCTTTGGAAAGGGTACTCGGATAACAGGATTTTCCACTTCAAGAGAATCACAAACTTGTGACTCATTTCCCTTTTTCCTCACAATTGTCTCTAATAAAGCTGACCTCAAATGTTTGATCTTTTGTTTTATGAGGCTGTGTGTGGAAGACATTCAGTTCATGAGTCATGTTACCAAAGGTTAACCTCATTGATCCATTCCGGCAATGATGATGGCATTTGCAGTAGCCAGGAATGGTCGTCCCAAAATGACAGGAATTTGAGCCCTTTGATTGGAATTAGACACAGGTTGTGTCTCAAGGACTACAAAATCAACAGGATAAATGAATTCCCCAACTTTGACAAGGACATCGTGAATTTCCCCCTTGGGTCTCTTGACAGAACGATCAGCCAATTGTATGGTCATTTGGGTCGGGAGAAGATCGCCTAACCCTAATTGTTGGTACACAGACAAAGGTAAGAGATTGATGCTGGCCCCAAATCAAGTAGTGCCCTATTGATGGTAGTCTGTCCTATGATGCATGAAATGGTGGGGCTCCCTAGGTCTTTGTATTTTACAGGAGTTGGACCAGTGAGCAACTCGCTGATGGTTGATGCTAGGAAGACTTTCTTAGGGACTTGTGTTTTCCTCTTCTTAGTGCACATTTCTTCAAGAATTTGGCATATGATGGCACTTGTTGTATGGCATCAAGAAGAGGGACATTGATTTGGACCTTGTTGAACATTTCTTTATCTTCTCCATGTGAGCATTTGACTTGTGATTTGTAAGCCTATTTGAAATGGTACACTAGGCTTATAAGGTTGCTCATCTACCTTTTCTTTACCCTTGGCTTTTGAAGTGGATGGCTCTGTACTAGAAGATGGTTTGTCAGAAGCTGGTTGCATTGGACAGGAGGTGTGGCTTTAGTACTGGATGGGATGATTGACTAGAAACCTTATTGTCTATCTGTTTTCCAGATCTCAGGGTATGAATAGCATGACAATTACTTGGGCCCGTGTCTTCCACTTCATGCAAAGGGAAGTGATGTTTGGGATTTGGCAATTGCTGGCTTGGAAGTATACCTTTTTGTCTCTCATTTACAGAATTAGCCAATTGCCCAATTTGGACCTGAACTTTATTCATATCCTGTTGATAGTTCTTTGTAAAGGTTTCTAACATTTTCCTCAACTCCGATATTTCTGAATCATTCTGGGGGGGATGTTGAAGATATGGAGACTGGAAATGTGATTGGTAGTGTAGTGGGTTCTGGTAAGATTGTGATTGTGGTGGACTTTGATTTGGATGAAAATACGGTGAATTTCGATTGAAACTGGGTGGTGAGACTGAGCATTATAAGGATGTGGAAATGGTGGCCTATGTTGCTCAGGACCAGACTGACTCCACAAAAAATTTGGATGGTTTCTCCATCCCGGATTATATGTGCTGGAGTATGGATTGTGAGGGTGTCTGGTAAAAGCTGCATTCGTGTTCTCCTGATATGATTGAGGCTGATACAAAGGACACTCCTCAAAAACATGGTTGAGATCATGACAGTAGGTACAACCGGTTTAATCAGAGGTGATGGGTTGACCTGATTGACCACAGAATTTTCCCTTGACTCAAGCAGTTCTATCCTCTTTATCAATTGTGTGATTTGGCTTCCGCAGCTATAAAGGATTCTATGGAGTGCATACCAGTTCTGGAAGTGGTGGAAGTGGGTTTATCAGGGCATGACCCACTGAATCGTTTTCTCAGCTAAGGCTTCAAAGAGATCCCACCCCTGATTCTCATCTTTCTTTAAAAATCCCCTTGGCACATGGATTCAAGGAGGGTTTTCGTTTGGTAATCTAGACCGTCATAGATAATCTGGCATTGACGCCATTTCTCTATACCGTGATGAGAACATAGGGCTAGAAGGTCTTTGAAACGCTCAAAATATTTCCAGAAAGGTTCGTGTGATTCCTGCTTGAATTGCATGATATTCTTGCATGAGGGCTGTTTTGTGGATGGGATAGAATTTCTAAGAAAGACTTTTACAAAATCATCTCATGAAGATATGGAACTGACGGGAAGATTGTAAAGCCATTTCTTAGCAATATCCTTCAGTGCAAACGGTATGAACCTTAACTAACAGCATCCTCGGTCAGTTGAGAAATTCTCATCATTAAACATACTTCTTCAAACTCTCGAATGAAGAAATATGCGTCCTCAGACTCTAGACCATGACATCGGGGAAGTGTATTAATGAATTGCGGTTCAGCTCGAAGTGATTTCATTGGGTTCAGGGAGAAGAATGCATGATGGCAGGGAGGTGCGAATCGGATAGAATCGATCTTGAAGTGAGAAACGTTGTTTTCATTGTGTCAAGTGGTTGTGTAAGTGCAAGTGTAGAAATTCTAACAAGTCTTGCAGAATTTGGATCACGGAACACTCTTGCATATACAGTCACAAACAACGTGCACCGATCACACCAGTGAAAAAGAAAAATGAAAATAACAAACAATAAAAGAAAAATCAATTCAAGCTATCTAGGATTCCTGGACCTAGACGACTCCTAACTGATTAGACTGTCCACGGGAGGTTTAGTGTAGACTTTGACCCAAGCTAATCAGCCAGGTCAGGGCAAGGTTGTTGGGAGGTTTCCGTCAAAGACGTTCCTTAATTAAGTAACCACCAACCTTCGGGCTTTCGGCCCTCAATCCCTTTCCTAGACACTGATTCTGCAAAAGTCAATTTCCAACACTTTTCCCTCTTAGGATAATCTCCTAAGTGAGTCCGGATGTCCCTAAGGCCAACGTCTATCAGATTTTATTACAAGCTTGTTATTGTGAGTGCTTGGAAAATGATTTTCGGGCTAAGGAAAGGGTGATGAAATCCCCCACCTTATCTTATTTATGGGTGATGCCCTTTAAAATCAGTTTTGTGCAAGTGTACAGTTATAAGCAGACAAGGTTCACTCAAAGCAATTAAAATCAAACAAGGAGTGAGTCCTATTCAATATGCAATGCACACGTACCTTGCATCCAGCACTCTTCAACAGTAAAGTAAAAGAATTGAAAAGACACGTGCCTAGAAATGCAAATGTCTAATCAATTTTAACTTTGCAACAACAAATTTTTTACTGTTGATTATTAGCAGGCATAAGGTGAAGCATACAAGAATTTAAGTATTGCAGCAGCTGTATTTTGCAGAGCAAGCAACCCTGCAGAAATTGGTCAGTAGTTCACTCCTCCTTGTCGCGGATCCGCGACTTTGGCGTGAATCGCGCGGCAATTCAGAGGGCAACCGGCCTCTGCTTTCAAGAGCAGAGGCCCAGAGCCACTTATATGTTACTGCAATGCAAATTTCCTGCTTCTTCACCTGTAACCTGCAACAGAGAAGAAATTCGTTTAGTTCTTCACTTGAAATCAAAACCGTGCTCTCCCCGGCAACGGCGCCAAAAAATTGATTGGAAAAGGATAGTGTGGTAGATTGCACAAATATTCAATAAAAGAAAGAAGGTTAGAGTCAACCTTAGGTGCTTGATCACTCCACAATGTATTTAAAATGATTGATGTATCATTTTCAAATCACCGTAGTAGCACAAGCTATACGGGTCGATCCATAAGGAGAGCTCACGAGGAAGCTTTACGGTTTAATGTGAAGATAGAAAATGAAAGTTCTTCTTTTGTTTAAAAGAATGCAAAAGACATGGAAAAAAAAATGAAAGAATTGGTGGTTGGTTTGTACATGAAATGAAAAACTATGGAAATAAAATGAAAAGAATCGAAGACAAGATTTGCTTTGGAATTAATACTAAAAGAATGAAAACTTGTAGAGACTTTTAGATGAGAAAGGCCACCATGACTAGCTAACATTACTAACTTGCTAACTTACTAATCTCCGTTAGGGTGATGCTTGCCTCATGTTGATTCATCGGCATATGTTTGTCTTGCGTGTTGGTCTAATTACTTTCCCACTTGATTGACGGGTGATCTTCTTGGAATTGTCTGTAGCCTCATTGATGTCATAGGCCTTCAAGATAGACTTTCAATGGTGGAATCAAAGAGTTGCCACTCAAGGGATGCTAAGGAAGAAGATACAACATTCATTAATTGAAGTAAAGAAGTTGTACAACAAATAGCATATGGTTGGTGATCCATCTCCATATTCCATCAGGGCACTTGTTCTAAAGACAAGGCTCTAAATGAGGCACACATGAATCATATGGAATTACAACAAGAGCTTGCCAAGAATGAAAGTAACCCATCGGGGATATGAAAAAGACTCAACAATTGCAAGATGAAAAATTAGCAATCACCCAAGAGTTAGAAGTTAGCAAAGTTAGTGGTTAGCTAGTCATGTTAGAGAAGTTAGCTACTAGCCATTACAAGAAAAGAAAAGCAATTCATGAAAAAGAGTGCAATGAAAGTAAAGCTTGAATGAAAGAATGCAAGTAAAGTACTAGAAAATGCTCAAGTAGAGAAAGGAGATTGGATTAAACCTTGCTTCACAAGTTGTCACACCTTGATTTACACAAGCTCTCTCTCTTTCTCTCTCACAATCTCTCTCTTGCAGATTTCTAGGAGGAAGAAGAAGAACTAGAGCAACAAAAAATCCTAGAAAAAAACCTACAAAATACAAGCTCTATCCTCTAATCTCTCCTCTCCTTTTTGCGCTGGCCCTGATGGTCTATTTATAGGCTCAGAGAAGAAGGCTCCAGAATCAGGCAGGTGGAGAAAATCTCGGGCTCAACGACCCTGTAACTGCCGTGGGAAATGCGGCAAAAGCCGTGGAAACGCGGCAAAATCTTGGCCGTTGAGGCTGAGATTTCTGGTGCGAGTTTGTTACAGGTTGTTAGCCACGTGGACTTCTGAAAGTCTGACTTGGCGCGTGGATTTCTCCAGATCCTGGGCTCAACCTTTAGGCTCTCTTTTGGGCTTTGATTTATTCTCCTTTAATTCTTGATAATTAAAGGGATTTGGGCCTTTTCTCTATTAGAATATGGACCTGCAAAAAAATAGAGAGAAAAAGATTAAAAAATCACATTTTTATTTACAATATGCATGGTATGGATGTGGTAAAATATGCAAAAATGAATAACAATCAGATCACCAACACCAACAACACCCACTTCTTTTATCACTCCTTTTCCATTTCTTTGTACACATCCAATTCTGTTTCTCCATCTTCCCAATCTCTCACTTTCTGCCTAACTTCATTGTAATTTATTTTTCTTTTCTTTTTAAGAAACTAAAGAAGAACTTTAACCGTTAATGGTAGCATAAAAGTGAACTTGCTAACAAGCTTCCATCGCTAGTCCCTTCTTATGGATCACGACCCGGCATGCTTTTGTTATTGCGGTAGAATTGAGTAACTTGTACTTTTCATTCTTAGTTCTGAAATTCGGTATTTTGTGTGCAGGTTTTACCTCAATCAAAGCTCTCTTTAGTTTCTTATGTAATTTTTATTTTCTCCTTCTAGATCCAGAAAAAAGAGAGTGAGGGTGAGAGATCTCTGTAATTGAAGAAGTGACAACTCAACACAAGGGTTCAAGCTTTCCTTCCTCAAGTCTTTTCTTATTCTATTGCATTATTTTCAAGTTCCTACTTTCTTGCATTTTCTTTCTACCATGTATTCTTACTTGTTCTTATTTTCTATGGCTAACTAACTCACTAACATGACTAACTAACTTCTAACACTACTAACTACTAACTCTTGGGTGATTTCTAATTCATATGAATTGTTGAATGTTTTTATTTCTAAGTTTTGTAATTAACAAGTCTTTTATTTTCAATAATGATGAGTAGTGTTTCAATTCTAGTGAATGCTTTGTATCACCTCCATATGATTCATGTGTGCCTCATTTAGAGCCTTGTCTCTTGAACAAGTGCCTTGATGGAACATGAAGATTGATCACTTTAGTACGCTAACTCCTACTGTATAAGTTTCTTATTTCATGCTAGCGTGTTATAACTTTGATGGACTAATGAATCTTACATTCTTGTTTAGCATATTTATGTGTGAATACCTATGTTCTATTATTGAGAATCTATTGGGAGCCAATGATCCAAGGAGGCCACCTAGCCAAGCCTAGATGAGAATACAACCTCAATTTGGAACAACATTGATTTGACAAAGTAAGATGTACTATTGCCAATGAATCTACATGAGGCATGAATCATCTAACGAGCTTAGTAAGTTAGTAGTGTAGAATGTTAGTTAGTCATGCCTTTCTCTTAATTGAATTTCAAAACTCCTTTCTAAAAACTTTCTTTTTTCCAACATCAATGTTTTTCTATACCGTCTTTCATTCCGGTTTTCATTCTGTTTTCTTTTTCTTAACAAACTCTACAAAATTCTTCACTCTCTTTCTACCTTGTTTTGTTTTTTCATTTTTAACAAAGAAGAACTTTCATTTTATTTTCAAAAACTTCAACATAAAAATCGTGAACGCTTTCATCGCTAGTCCTCCCTGCGGATACGACCCGTTATAGCTTGTGCTACGAACGGTGATTCGAAGGAGTAAAGTAAATCTTCATACATATTCAAAGTTTGATAATCAGCACACGGACATGAACGGTTTACTCTAAACTCTGCTCAACTCAATTCCTCCTCTCGAACAAATTTTTGGCGCCGCTGTCGGGGAGGGCGACGGTTTTTATTGAGTTTTTGAACTAAACGAATTTTTTCTTCTCTGTTTCAGGTTACAGGTTGAGGGAACAGGAAAACAAGACTTGCGGTGACATATAAGTGGTCTTGGGCCTCTGCTCTAGAAAGTAGAGACCAAGTACCCTCTGAATTGTCGCGTTTTCTCGGCTCTGGTCGCGGATCCGCGGCAAGGAAGAGTTCACTACTCACAATCTTTTTTGCAGGACTACTTGCTTTGCAAAAATATAGCTTATTGCAAATTTATTTCTTGTATGCCATCACCAGGAGCCTGCTAATTGTTGAAAAGTTTAAAAATTGATTAGACGTTTGCATTTTAGGTACGTGTTTTTCAATTTATTTACTTTACTGTTGAAGAGTGCTGGAGTAAGGTACGTTCACATAGCCTATAGAATAGGACTCATCTCTTGGTTCATTTACATCACTTTGAGTGAATCTTGTTTGCATATACTGTACACTTGCACAAATTGACTTTAAAGGCACCACCCAATAAACAAGATGAGATGAGGATTTAATCACCCTTCCTTAGCCCAAAAATAACATTCCAAGCACTCACAATCCAAGATTTTAAATAAAAATTGATAGACGTTGACCCCTAGGGACATCCAGACTCGATAAGAGATTAGCCGTGGTTGGAAATTATTCTGATTCATACTCCAGTCAAATTAGTGACTAAGGTTGGGGATTAAGAGGTTAAGCCTCAAAGATATCGTGGTCGCGTAATTAAGGCTCGTTTCTTACGCACGGATACCTCCCATCGTATTTTGCCCCTACCTGGCTGATTAGCTGTGGTCTGACTCGAGCAACAATCTTCTTCGGTTCATCGACCAGTTAGGAGTTGTCCAGGTCCAGGGATCCTAGATAGCTTGTGATTGTTTTTCTTTATTATTTTCCTTTTATTCGCTTGTTTGCTTGGTGAACGTTATCTGTGATTGTGCATGCAAGAGTGGTACCGGGATCCAATTTCATCAAGACTTGTTAGGACTTCTACACTTGCACCACTTCTTGACACAATCCCAATCATGGCAAACCCTACTTCTCTCCAAGATAAGTTCTACCCAATTCGCACGTCACTTCCTTCATGCATTCTTCTACCTGAGGCAAATGGAAATAATTTTGAGCTTAAGTCTCAGTTCATTAACACACTCCCTAGGTTTATGGCCTAGAATCTGAGGATGCATATTTTTTCATTCGTTAGTTTGGAGAAGTGTGTTTGATGATGAGAATTCCCTAACTGGGGAAGACGCTGTTAGATTGAGATTCATTCCTTTCACATTTAAGGACATAGCCAAGAAGTGGCTATATAATCTGCCCGCTAGTTCTATCTCGTCATGGGATGATTTTATCAAAGTCTTTCTTAAGAAGTTCTATCCCATTCATATAATGGCCCACATCAGAAAAAACATAATGCAGTTTAAGTAGGAAACAAGTGAACCATTTTGGAAGTATTTTGAACGTTTTAAGGATCTACTAGCCCAATGTCCTCATCACAGAATAGAGAAGTGGCGACAGTGCCGAATTCTCTATGACAGACTAGACTACCAAACTAAGACACTCCTTGAGACAATGTGTCAAGGAGAATTTTTGAAGAAAGATGAGAACCAGGTTTCAGACCTCTTTGAAGTTTTAGCAGAAAAAACCATTCAGTGGGAGTCTTGCCCTGAGAAAATGATTGAGATTTTACCTGCACAAAAATACAGATTTTCAGAATTTAAAATAATAGTGCAGGGTGCTCAATTCTACCGCTATAGCAAGTAGCTATGCGGGTCGTGATCCACAGGGAGGGACTAGCGATGGAAGCTTGTTTAGTAAGTTCTCTTTTATTGCTACAATTAATTTAAAGTCAAGTCAGAAAGAAAGTGTAGATTAAGAAGATGGAGAAACTAGAAGTGATATTTACAATGAAATTGAAGAAGTGTGAAAAAGATTGGGAATTTGGTGATTTACACTAAAATTAAAAGAAAGAAAACTAAAAACTTACTTACCTCTTTGGCGTCTGCTTACCTTGGAACCGTGTCAATGATGTACCTTTCTTTGAAGGCGAACGAAGTATGGAATATGAGATCTTCCCTATTCCCGATCTATACTACAAATAAAAAGCGAGCAATACTACCATGGAAATAGATATTCATCACAATAAACCATCAACGGCTCTTGCAAGGAGAAGGCAACTTCGAAGCTCTTGGTTTCATATGGATCCACAAACACAAAAGAGGGAAACAAAAACAAAACAAGAATAGAAAAAAGAAGCAAACTTCTATTTGATTCAATTAATAATGGAAGAAAAGATTATTTACACCGATGTCACCTCAGTACAAGCTTGATCTCCTTCCTCCATGAAAGTATCCTCTCCTCTCAGTTGCATAAAGAAAATTAAAAATTACAAAAAAGAAAATAAAAAAAAGCCTAAGTTACAATCTAAAAATTTAGCCTAAGAAAAACCCTAAATTTGTTTCTGTACTCCACTGGACGCCCTTCTCTGTTGCGCTGCAGGGGTATTTATAGGAGGAGATAGAAGAAGTGGAGTCCCGGTACGACTCCTCCACAAAATCTTATCGCCAGACTCGTCAATCTTGTCGCGGAAACGCGGCTATGGCCGCGTTTCCGTGGCCATAGTGTGTTCTCTGGCCACGCGCTTTCGCGCGTGGCCTCCTCTGGTCCGTTCATCTGGGTATATCCTTTTAGATCTGGCATACCGACTCTTTATTTGAAATTCGGGATAACTTGGAAAGCAAGTTACCCTAAATCCAAATCTTCCAAATCTTTTAAAACGATTTTGTTATCTTTGCACTCTCCTCCTTTTATCTTTATCCTTGTCCTGCAAGTAATTAGGATTGAGTAGAAGTCTATCCCTTTCCTCTTCTTTTAGTAATTGCAAATTTTGCACATGGTAATTGCAACTTTGGTACTTGGTAATTGCAACTTTTGCACTTGAGCTTGCACATGGGCTTTTTGGGGCTTCTGGGCTTCATTTAGGCTTTATTCCTTATTTAATTAATTACTCAAGACCTGCACACATTAAATAATAAAACATTAGTAATAGTGCATAATTGTAGGAATAAATATGAAAATGTGATAGTAAATGTAGTGATAAAAATGCATTTTTTGCTACCTATCACACCCCCACACTTATCTTTTTGCTCGTCCTCGAGTAAAAAATAAAAAAGAATAAGAAAAGAAAAACTAATCTATCCTAACTCACTTTCGTAGGCATCACGGTTGCACTTAGCACGTGCAACAAGCCGTTTAAACCTCTAGGTTACCCTAGAGGACGAGTGTTGTCTCGTGAGGGTTTTCAGCGGATTACACCCACAAAATCCATAAAAAGAAAAATATTTGAAATATGTTTGAAAAGACTAAGTAGTCTATAAGTTTTAGGATTATCATTTTTATTCATTCTTAAACTTAGTCTTTATAATAAATTGTTATCCATTTTAGGTAAGAATCAAAATTGAATTTTTGTATAGTATCTTTCGTTACCCTAAGTCATATGCATGCTTGTGAATTTTTACTAGGAATTCTTTAACTTGGACTCTCATGCCTTATTATTATTATTATTTTTCTCTTCTTTTTTTTTAATATGTATAACTCATCTAATTTTCTTTTGTGTAAGTATCAAGGCTTCTTGAGGCCCTCATACCTAACTAATTGACTATTAGATGTGTTAGTACATATATAAATAATATTCTTAGTTTTCTTAGGCTTTCTAATCTACCCATGTAGCGAACTTAAAGTCGGTGGCTCCCAAACCGGTCGGTTTTAGGGCACCGGGTGAGAAACACCCCACGGACTTAAGGATTCGAGTGAACTAGGCCACAAAACTAAGGTTTTTATTTATACAATCACCTTTAGGCGTGAATACTTATGCTTCTTGAGGCACATGTATTCAGCTTAATCAGTGAATTTCCCTTTTTTTATTTTTTTATTTTTTTTAGTATTATTTTTTATAGGGCACAAGAGTCTTTGTTTTAGAATCCTAGATGTGTAAGTGTATTAGGTATGCACATTTCATTAAGGTAAAAATTAAGACTAATTAATTATTCAAATTTTCCTCCTATACCTAAAAATTCAACAATTTATTTATTTTGACCAAGTTTTTAGAAATCCTAATCATGATTTTCCTAATTCTTAAGACTAACTTAGATTTCTTTCAAAAGATAAGTCAAAGTATTGTCCCTTTTTTTTCAATTTTTTTTTTCGTTAGTTAGTTAGTATCTAACTATGTTAGTATGTTAGTAAATCCCCCCACACTTATCTCATGCATTGTCCTCAATGTATGAATGAATGCATGTATGCATGAAAAAGAAGAAGGGAAGGAAAATATTACCTTAAGGTGGTAGTTCTGGTGGTGGTCGGATTGGGCCAAGCGTTGCTACCCAATCAAGATAATGTGGTAGTTCACGGAACCTACCTTTATTGACCTCTTTTCTATTTACATGTTTACAGTCCCCAGTATGAATAGGATTATGGAAGATCCTATCGTGAAACTTACTTCCTTTACATGACCAGTCCTGAAAAATCATCACAGAGTCATCATGGTATATACCTATATCCAACAAAAGAATGTGACTTGGTAGAATGGTTGACTTGGACTTAAGAATGATAGGTTCAGGATCCAATATAAAACTCGGGAAAATTGACGTGGGGTTCGAGAGTTAGTTTTGGTTCAAGCGTTGAGCCCAAGTCCAAGAATTGAAACTCAAGTCCACAATCATTTTCCCACAAGGGAATGCGACATACTATTGGTGATTCAAGTTCAAGAATGACAGGTGTGGGAATCAAAACTGACTCTATTACCTAAATCGGCTAACAGAACAGGAGTCAATATTGATTCAGGAATTTGAACTCGTTCACAACAAATTTGAGAATCAAGGTCACATATCTCATTCGGTTCAATCTCATAAAAATGAGAACTTGCCAATTTGTCAATGGGACTTTCAAAAGTATGAAATTGGTCAAGTTCAATATGATGATCATCAAAAATGGGTGATTCAATTTCATGATCTATGAATATCGGAATAAATATTGGCTCAGAAAATTGGTCCAAATTGGGTAAGAATACCGGAGTCAACATAGATTCGAAGATGGAAACTGAATCGCAAAGTTGGGGATCGGGTTCACATTCACAATCTAATTCAATCTCATTGAAATTAAAACTAGCCAATTTGTCCAAGGATTGGGATTGATCAAGTTCATATTGATGTGATGAAATTGAATTTTGATCAAGGTCTTCTAGACAGAATGATTCTTGGTTCCTATCAACTTGGTTGGTTAGCTCAAGAATGTTTGAATGTCTAGAAATTTGATCATTCATTATATCTTGCAAACGATCCACTTTTTCTTCTAACCCATCGAATGGATCATTTGAGGATTGAAACATTGGTGATGTGGGAAAAGAAGTATATGAAGATAATAATTGAACAGGTGGTTGACAATATGGCTCAGGGGCATTGTATCCCCATTGACCCTGTGAGGAGTAGTGATGATTATTCCAGTCTTGTTCATAGTATTGGGACTGGGGCATGTAATGATTCGGATAAGACCAATCTGGCACACTAGGTTGGTTAAAGTTATGATATGCCGGGTTGGTAATATCCGAAAAAGAGGTTGGTGTGTAATATGAATTAAAATTGGAAAAATTGTTGTTATATGCCATATCACACAATAAAAACAAAAAAAAACAAAAAAGAAAAATTCTAACCTAAGTTAGGGTAGACCTATGACCTAGACGACTCCTAACTGGTTAGACTGTCCACGGGAGGTATAATGTAGACTTTGACCACAAGTTAATCAGCCAGGTCAGGGCAAGATTGGTGGGAGGTTTTCTGTCAAAGACGTTCCTTAATTAAATAACCACCAATCTTCGGACTTTCGGCCCTCAATCCTCTTCCTAGACTCTGATTTGGCAGGAGTCAAATTCCAACACCGTTCCCCCTTAGGATAATCTCCTAATTGAGTCTGAGATGTCCCTAGAGCCAACATCTACTCATTTTTACTTAGGCTTGGTTAGTGAGTGAGGAGATTGTTTGTGGGCCAAGGAAGGGTGATGAAATCCCCACTTGTCTTATTTATAGGACAAGCCCTTAAGAGTGCACGTGTAAAGCAATAGACAAATATTCACTCAAAAGCAGTAAATCAGCCAAGGATACTTCCTAGTCTATATGCAATGCGAACGTACCTTGTCTCCAGCACTCTTCAACAGAAATTAAAAATTAAATAGACACGTACCTATATGCAAGAGTCTAATTTTTTTTTCAACAAATAGGTTACTGTAATTAATTAGCAGTGTGCAGGGTGATCATAGAGAAAAGTTAACAGAGCAGTAAACAAATCTTTCAATTTGCAGCAACCTGCAGAAAATAGAGTGAGTAGTGAACTACTCAGGCCGCGGAAACGCGGCTATTGCCGCGGAAACGCGGCTCTGTAGTAGGCTATGCTGCTCTGCCTTCGAGGGCAGAGGCACAGAGTTGCTATATGTCCTTTACTGCTGTTAGTTTTCCTGTTCTCTGATCCTGCAAACAAAAAGAATAATAAATAATTAGTTTTTTTTTAGAGAATACTTACCGTCCCTCCCCGGCAACGGCGCCAAAATTTTGACTGAGATTTTACCTGCACAAAAATACAGAATTTCAGAATTTAAAACAATAGTGCAGGGTGCTCAATTCTACCGCTATAGCAAGTGGCTATGCGGGTCGTGATCCACAGGGAGGGACTAGCGATAGAAGCTTGTTAAGTAAGTTCTCTTTTATTGCTACAATTAATTTAAAGTCAAGTTAGAAAGAAAGTGGTAGATTAAGAAGATGAAGAAACTAGAAGTAATATTTACAATGAAATTGAAGAAGTGTGAAAAAGATTGGAAATTTGGTGATTTACACTAAAATTAAAAGAAAGAAAACTAAAAACTAAAAACTTACTTACCTCTTTGGCGTCTGCTTACCTTGGAACCGTGTCAATGATGTACCTTTCTTTGAAGGCGAACGAAGCATGGAATATGAGATCTTCCCTATTCCTGATCTATACTACAAATAAAAGGCGAGCTATACTACCATGGAAATATATATTCATCACAATAAACCATCAACGGCTCTTGCAAGGAGAAGGCAACTTCGAAGCTCTGGGTTTCATATGGATCCACAAACACAAAAGAGGGAAACAAAAGCAAAACAAGAATAGAAAAAAGAAGCAAATTTCGATTTGATTCAATTAACAATGGAAGAAAAGATTACTTACACCGATGTCACCTCAGTACAAGCTTGATCTCCTTCCTCCATGAAAGTATTATCTCCTCTCAGTTGCATAAAGAAAATTAAAAATTACAAAAAAAAAAAAAAAAGCCTAAGTTACAATCTAAAAATTTAGCTTAAGAAAAACCCTAAATTTGTTTCTGTACTCCACTGGACGCCCTTCTCTGTTGCTCTGCAGGGGTATTTATAGGAGATAGAAGAAGTAGAGTCCCGGTACGACTCCTCCACAAAATCTTATCGCCAAACTCGTCAATCTTACCGCGGAAACGCGGCTATGGCCGCGTTTCCGCGGCCATAGTGTGTTCTCTGGCCATGCGCTTTCGCGCGTGGCCTCCTCTGGTCCGTCCATCTGGGTATATCCTTTTAGATCTGGCATACCGACTTTTTATTTTGAAAATTCGGGATAACTTGGGAAGCAAGTTACCCTAAATCCAAATCTTCCAAATCTTTTAAAACGATTTTGTTTTCTTTGCACTCTCCTCCTTTTATCTTTATCCTTGTCCTGCAAGTAATTAGAATTGAGTAGAAGTCTATCCCTTTCTCTTCTTTTAGTAATTGCAAATTTTGCACATGGTAATTGTAACTTTGCCACTTGGTAATTGCAACTTTTGCACTTGAGCTTGCACATGGGCTTTTTGGGACTTCTGGGCTTCATTTAGGCTTTTTTCTTATTTAATTAATTACTCAAGGCCTGCACACATTAAATAATAAAACATTAGTAATAGTGCATAATTGTAGGAATAAATATGAAAATGTTATAGTAAATGTAGTGATAAATATGCATTTTTTGCTACCTATCAGAAAACTAACCCCACCATTTTCAGAACTGATATACATTCAATTGAATCCTCTATAGCTGCCGAGACAAAAATAATACAATTGATGAAGAGGCTAGAACTGCTAGAGGCTAGAGAACCCAATTCAGTAAATCAGGTTAACCCAACACCAGTGATCAATCCAGGTTATACCTACTGCCATGCTCTCAACCATCTGTTTGAGAAGTGTCCCGTCTACCAAGCTCAAATGTATCCTGAAAACATGAATGCAGCATATGCCAGACCTAACTACAATCCATACTCCAAAACATATAACTCGGGATGGAGGAACCATCCAAATTTCTCATGGAGTCAGTCGGGTCATGAGCAACCAAGACAACAATTCTCACACCAATACCCTGCTCAGTCTCATCAACCTAGTTTCCACCAAGGTCAACCAAACTTTCATACTAATTACCAACATAACTTCCAGACCACATATCAGCAACAATAACAACAGAATCATCCAGATTAAAAATTGTCAGATTTAAAAAGAATAATTGAAACCTTGTCCAAACCCAGGCCTCAATGATGAACAACCACTATCAAGCTATCAATAGGTTAGAGGTTCAAATAGGTCAGCTGACTAACTCATTAAATGAAAGACAAAAGGGAACACTGCCAAGTCAGCCATTGCCAAATCCTAAGAAACCTTTCCTATTCATGAAGCTGAAGACATAGGTCCAAGTCAATGCAACACTGTTCATATCCTGAGATCTGGAAAAAATTGACAATAAGGTTTCTAGTCATCCTGTTCCTAATAAATCAGTGCCAAATTCTCCTATAATTATACCACCAACTCAAAATGATCCATCTTCAAGTTCACAACCATCAACCTCCAAGTCCAATAATAAAGACAAAACAGATGAGCAACCTTACAAGCCTATTGTACCATTCCCTAATAGGCTAGCAAATAACAAGACTACTGCTCAAATGGAGAAGATTAGGGAAATGTTCAAACAGGTTCAGATCAATATGCCCCTTCTTGATGCCATACAACATGTCCCATCATATGCAAAATTCTTAAAAGATATGTGCACCAAGAAAAGAAAAATAAATGTTCCAAAGAAGGTCTTTCTTGCATCAAACATAAGTGAGTTTCTTACCAGGCCCATTCCTGTGAAATACAAAGACCCCGGGAGTCCAACCATTTCCTGTATCATAGGACAGACCACAATAAACAGGGCTTTACTTGATTTAGGAGCCAGCATCAATTTACTTCCCTTTTCTGTGTATCAGTAACTCGGGTAGGCGACCTCCGTCCAACCAGAGTTACTATACAATTGGCTGACCGATCTGTAAAGATTCCCAAAGGGGAGATTACAGATGTTCTCATACGGGTCAGGGAATTCATTTACCCCATGGATTTCATCATTCTAGAGACACAACCCGTACACAATCCGAAAGCACATACCCCTGTCATTCTAGGATGACCCTTCTTAGCCACCGCAAATGCAATAATAATCTGTAAGAATGGGTCGATGCGTCTGACTTGTGGAGATATGACGAAAGAGGTAAATATTTTTCACCTAGGAAAGCAACCTTGAGATTTGGATGATCAGTCATTTGAAGTAAACTTAATTGACGGATTAACAAGTGAGCATGATTAGAAGATTGAATACGAGTCTGAAGGAGAATTCGAATTGGAGTCTGATGACCTCAATCTTGACCAAATAATCAAATCAACAGTGAAGTGGGCAACAAATGCAACCCCTATCCTCCCCCTACAAGAAAAACAACCGTTGATAGATCACGTTCCCTCTTCCGAGCTTAAAGCTCTTCCTAGTCATGTCAAGTACCAGTACTTGGGTGAAAAGGAAGCTTTTCTCGTAATAATAGCATCCCATCTTGCGGAACAATAGGAAGAGGATCTTCTTGTGGTGTTGAGGGAAAATAGAGAAGCCATTGGTTGGACCATGGCTGATATAAAAGGGATCAGTCCATCCATTGTACAACACCAGATTCACTTAACGGAAGATGCAAAGCCAAAACACGACCTAACAGCATAGACTAAACCCAATCATGTAAGAGGCTGTCCAAGTTGAATTCTGAAGTTACTAGACAATAAGATTATTTATCCCATATCAGATAGCCAATGGGTTAGTCCCGTCCATGCTGTGTCAAAAAAGGCAGGCTTTACCGTGGTATAAAATGATGAGAAGGAATTAGTACAAACTCGTCTTCCAACGAAGATTCGAGTCTGTATTGATTACCAAAAATTGAATGCTGCCATATGTAAAGACCACTTTCCTCTTCCATTCATAGACCAAATGCTCGAGAGACTAGCTGGACATGAATATTACTGTTTTCTGAATGGATATTTAGGATATAATCAAATCCCTATTGCTCCCGAGGATCAAGACAAGACTACTTTCACCTGTCCCTTTAGAACATTTGCATACCGAAGAATGCCCTTCAGCTTATGCAATGCTCCCGCAACGTTCCAACGTTGCATGCTTAGTCTTTTCTCGACATAGTGGAAAGATTTTTGAAAATTTTCATGGATGCCTTCTCAATATATGGCGATTCCTTTAACTAGTGCTTGCATCATCTGAAGCTGCTTTTACAAAAATGCATAGAGAAAAACTTGACACTCAACTAGGAAAGGTGTCATTTTATGCTCAAGCACGGAATCGTTCTGGGGCACGAAATTTCAAAAAAAGGAATTGAAGTTGATAGATCAAAAGTGGAAGTAATAGCGAAGCTCCCAGAGCCAAAATGCCTGAAAGACATTCGATCATTTCTACACGCTGGCTTCTATAGAAGATTTATTAAGGAGTTTAGCAAAATTCTAGACGTTTAACTAATCTCTTGAGAAAAGATGTGCCCTTCGATTTTGATGAAAAATGTATACAAGTTTGGGAGGAGTTAAAGCAAAGACTTGCCTCGGCGCCAATAATCTCAGTTCCTGATTGGACTAGACCATTTGAAATTATGTGTGATGCCTCCGATTATGCCATAGGCGCTGTTCTAGGACAACGTCTTGATAACAGGCAACACGTAATTTATTATGCTAGTAGGACGCTCAACGAAGCCCAACTAAATTACACAACGATTGAAAAAGAATTTTAGCAGTTGTGTTTGTGTTGGAGAAGTTTCGCCAATACCTACCAGAGTCTAGGACAATGATTTTCACCGATCACTCCGCCCTTAGATACTTGATGCAAAAGAAAGATGTAAAAGCTAGACTGATCCGATTGATACTTCTTTTGCAAGAGTTTGACTTGGAGATCAAAGATAAAAAGGGCGTTGAGAATGTGGTGGCAGATCACCTTTCGAGAATTCCCAATGCACCAACTGAGACAATACCTATCAATGAAAACTTTCCTGATGATCACATCTTTACGATGTGTAAAGAGCCATGGTATGCCGATATTGCAAACTACCTTGCTACCGGGCAAACACCTTCAAGTTGGTCAGGTCAGGACAAGCATCACTTTATGACACAAATACGGTTTTTCTTTTGGGAAGAACCGTATTATTCAAATATTGTCCTAACCAAATAAATAGAAGGTGTCTTCCTGAGGATGAACATCAGAGTGTTTTGACATTTTGTCACGAGTTAGCTTGTGGTGGATACTTTGGTCCATGAAAGACTGTTGAGAAAGTCCTTCAGAGTGGGTTCTACTGACCCACTCTCTTTAAAGATGCCTATACTTTCTGCAAACTCTGTGCCAAATGTCAAATGATGGGTCAAATCATATGAAGAAACATGATGCCCCTTACACCGATCTTGGAGGTAGAAATTTTTGATTTATAGGGCATCAATTTTATAGGACCCTTTCCTATGTCTTACGGCAACCAATTCATCTTGGTAGTTGTAGACTATGTTTCAAAGTGGGTTGAAGCTATTTCAACGAGAACAAATGACAACCAGGTTGTCATCAAATTCTTAAGGGAAAATATCATTTCGCGCTTCGAAGCCCCCCGTGCGATAATTAGTGACAACGGGAGTCATTTCTGCAACTGGGCTTTTGAAGTCCTAATGCGAAAATACTCTATTTCTCATAAATTATCCACGGCTTATCACCCTTAGACGAACGGGCAAGTGGAAGTTACTAATAGACAGATAAAACTGATATTGGAGTAAACTGTAGGACAAAACCGTAAGGACTGGTCCATCAAACTCGTTGATGCCTGATTAGTCTCTAATTTTGTATAATTTTATCACATTCTCATATTTATTTAATAATAAATTCTGCTAATAATACCTTGCTTGCTTGATCCTAGGTTCATGGTGTGCAAATGAAGAAGAAGACCCTAAATCACCATTTAATTGGTGATTAAAGGTCTATATCATAGCCATTAACCTAGAGGAGCTGATTCATCAAAACCAGGGGTGCAAAACCAGAAACCGGGCATCAGGACTGACAGGAGACAGACTGGGTTGCGCGATTCGAGGCGCCGCGTGCGCGGCCACCAAGGGGCCGCGGCGCGCGGTGCGTTTTGGGCCAAGGTTTGTCCCCTGGCCCCCTGTTGCCCTTGGTGTCTATAAATACCCCCGTGGGATTTTCAGAGGGAAGATATGCAAGGTTTAGGGTAGTTCTCATTTTTCCATTTTGTAATTTAGGGCAGTGTAGTGTAGTTTTTCTTCTTCTTCCTCCCTTGTATTTTTCATTTCTTGTAGATCTTGTATTAGGGAGAGAGAGTGCTACATGTTAGGAAGTAAGAGTGCTTGTAATAGAAGGTGACAATCTGTGAAAGGTGCTCTTTTACCTTATTTTTATTTTCTTCTCTCTAATCTCTTTTACATGTGTAGCTAGTCTTTTCTCTCATGGCAACTAACTACTAACCACCAACTTGCTAACTTCTTTATGATAATCCACATGAATCTAATAGCCTCGTTTTGGCCTTGCTCTTGCAAGAGCCATTGATGGCTCATGATGATGGATCTAACTCTAACTTTCAACCACTAACAAGCTAACATTACTTTATTTCATGCTTGCTCTTATTGGGTTTTGATGATGTAAGTGTAGCTTACACTTATTTGTTGAGTTGGGATGTGAAGAGTTACATATGGGCTATGCTTTGTAAAGCTCTTGAACCAAGGGCTAGTGATGGCCAATGATACATGTGAGGCAACTATCACTAAGAGGTTAGCGTGTTGGTGGAGTCATTAGTAGTTAGTAGCCGTGAGTTTTCTTTGTTTTTCACTTTATTTTAGAAATATCAAAAATCACAAAAATAATTCTTTTATGTTTCCCACTTCTTCGTATTTCAACGTACCTCTCTTTTCATTCTTTGTTTTCCTTTCTTTTCATTCTTTAAAACTTTGAAGAATTGTTAACATACACGTGAACATACCGTGTAAGCTTCTATCGCCTCCCGTCCTTGTGGATTCGACTCGTTTTAGCCTTTATGCTATAACGGAAGTATCGAGGAATCCAAAGTACACACACTTTAAATATCGATTTCAAAACATACACTTTTTGTGCGCGGTTTTTCCCCGATCAAATTTTGACGCCGTTGCCGGGGATGGGAACGGTTTGATTTCATAAGTTTGTTAACTTTTCTTCTTTGTTTTTTGGTGTGCAGGTTAAATTTTAGCATTGCAGAAGTCCACACTTGCTCAAGTGTGGTCGGGTAACTTCTTGTACATTCATATACTCTGCTGCTAATTTTTGTTTATATTACTTGTACACTGTAAATAATTTTAAGAAGTAAAATACGGTAATTGGATGCTTTAAAATGGTGTAGACATTTGCATCTAGGCACGTGTCAATTTTCATTCCAATATACTGTATTTTATTCTTATGTTGTTGTGATACTTATAGGAGGTGTACATATTGCATTGCATATAGTTAGGACAAACAGTTCAGTGATTTACTCGCTTTTTGTGTTCATCCTTATCTATATTACACACTTGCACAAATTAAACTTAAAAGGGCAACACCCAATACAACATAAGGTGGGAAAGTTATTACCCTCCCTTAGCCCAAAATCACATCCCCACTCACACAACCCAAGCCGTAATAAAAATTGCTAGACGTTGGCTCCTAGGGACATCTCGGACTCATTTAGGAGATTGACCTAAGGGGAAAGTTGTTAGAATTTGACTCTTGCTAAATCGGTGTCTAAGGTTGGGGATTGAGAGGCGAAACCTCGAAGAACAGTGGTTTAGCATAATTAGGCCCGTTGCTCCGGCACGGATACCTCCCACTGATCTTGCCCCTACCTAGCCGATTAACTCGTGGTCAGCTTCCGACAATATACCCCCGTGGACAGTCTAACCAGTTAGGAGTCGTCTAGGTCTAAGTCAACCCTAGCATAGGCTTGTTTTCTTTTTCTTTTTCTTTGTTGTTTGTTTGTTTGTTTGTTTTTCTTTTTTGTAAATTGTGATATGGATTTAATAACAACAATTCTTTCAATTATAATATGAATCCATATTTCACCTCGACCTCATTTGACTCGGATAACTCTGACCCGGCAATGTACAACATGAACCAACCATATATGCTGGGTTGGGATTATCCGAATCAATATGACCCATATCCCCAACCATATGACCATAATTTTAAAAATAATTTCAACTCTTCACAGAGTTCATGGGGATTCTCCTACCCCGAGTCCAATTTTCAACCATCTTGTTCACAATTTTCACAATATTCGTTCCCCAATTTTGATTCATATACTCCTTTTCTTGAACCACCAATTGAAGAAAAATCATCATTGGAAAGGAGTATCGAAGAGTCCCTACAACAAATGCAAAATTTGCTCAATTCACAATCCTTCCCACATCAAACTCCACATACTCCTTTTCTAGAGCATCCAATTGAAGAAGAATCTAAACTAAAAAAACGTTTGGAAATCTTTTGTGAAAGAATGCAAAACAAGTTGGACTCATCCTCTCAACCAAATTTTCAAGAGTCATACTCATCTTTTTCAGTCTCACCAATTCAAAATGAACAAACCTCAATACTAGACTTGAGTATGGAACCCTTGCGTGAGTCTGAGCAGCAACCGCAAAATCCGATGGACTCACAATTTCACCACAATTTCCAAAATCAACTTCCATACTCATCTTTTCAAGAAAAACCAATTACAAAAAGTATGGAAGACATGATTCAGACTCAACATTCTGTTACCCTGTCTGTCGATAGGTTAGACTCAATAATGAGCGATCTGATCAATGAGAGCGAGGAAAATCTTTCTTGTCAACTATTGACCAATTCTTATATCCCTAACTCTACTGATTGGACCCTTGAATCATGTCAATTTGGGAATCCAGATTCAATTTCAGAACACACATTCGAAATTGACCAAACTCCAAGTTATGAAAGTCACCTGCACCTTCTGGCAAGTTATCCCTTCCCTGAAATTGAAATCGAACTTGAATGTGATCCTGAACTTCCTGTTGGAACTCCATTTCACTTTTTGATTCAATAACGACTCCGGTATCATTATCAGATTTTTTTCTCTATTCCGAAGTCAACATTGAGTCCTGTACCAGTACACCATGAAATGGAATCCCAATTCTTATGATCACGCTTCATTGCTGGGGAAAGTGTGTGAACATCAATTCGTTGGTTTGGATCCTATTTTTGAACCAATTTCGACTCTCATTGTTGACTCTCGACTTGATCTGAGTCAACTTTCCGAGTCGGTATCGGTTTTTGTTCCTGTTCCATTTGAGTCCAAATCGATCATCTCTCAAAACCACACTTCATTGTTGGACAAAGATATTGAAGAAACTGATTCAGTAATTATTTTTAAAAATTGGCCATTAGATGGGGATAAATTTTTCAATAAGACCATTCAATCAATCATCCTTTTATGGGGTCATGTTAGAGAGGTCATTGGTGGGTTCCTTCAAGATCCACGTTATCTTGATTGGGTCGCAACGCTTGGCCCAATCAGACCACCACCGGAGCCACCCCTTGAGGTAATCTTCCTTCCCTCTCCATTTGTTTCATGTATTTACACATTCACGATGCATTGAGGACCATGCATGAGATAAGTGTGGGGGAGGGTTTACTAACATAGGTAGTTTTAAAATTTTTCTTTTACACTTCTTTTTAATTAAAAAAATCTCTATAAAAACTCTTTTCTTTTCTTATTACAAAACTTTTTGAATTAAGAGAAATAGTTTTGATTTATTTTTAAGAAAATTAAGATTATCTTAGGAATTAGGAAGACCTAAAATTACGAAATTTTAAACCGAGTCAAAATAATAGATCTTGTTTATGCCTTAGATTTATGCACTCCATACTTACACAATTTTTGGGATTGAAACAAAGACTGAAAATGCCATAAAAAATATATATTCAAAAAAAAGATAAATAAAAATCACCTATTGAAGTTGGGTAATTATGCCTCAGGAAACATGATTATTCACACCTAAAACGGTGGACAAAAAATAAATAATCCCCTTTAGTTTTGTGGCCTTTTTTACTCGAGTCCTTAAGCCCGAGGGATGTTTTCTCATCTAGTGCCCTAAGGCCATCTGGTTTGGGAGTCACCGGCTAAAGGCTCACTACCCGGGTAAATAAGAAAGCCTAAGAAACTAAGGGAAGAAAATATACATATACATATATATATATATATATATATATATATATATATATATATATATATATATATATATATATATATATATATATATAATATATATATATATATAAAATAATATAAATAAATAGCATGAAAGTTAGAGTCGATATCCCAAAAACCTTCACTGTTCACAAAGTGTATATTTTTCTAAGAATTTTATGAAAGATCAAAAAGTCAATTCAATTTTAAATTCTTACATTTAATTTATAACAAGATTTTTTTTTTTGCATTTTGACTTAGTTTAAGAAAGAATAATTTCTGGTTAACCTTAACCTTGGATCACTTATATTTTCACAAAAAATATTTTAACACTTTTCTCTATTTCAAAATGCGTTTTAAAAATACTAACATTAGATCTTTCTTTATGGATTTTGTGGGTGTAATCCGCTGAAAACTCTCAGGAGACAAAACTCCTCCTCTAGGGGAAACTTAGAGGTTTAACGGCTTGTTGCACATGCTCAGTGCAATCGCGTCACCTGCGAAAGTGGTGTAATAATTCCTTAGTTTTTTGTTTTGCTCGGGACGAGCAAAAGATAAGTGTGGGAGTGTGATTAGTCTCTAATTTTGCATAATTTCATCACATTCTCATATTTATTTAATAATAAATTCTGCTAATAATACCTTACTTGCTTGATCCTAGGTTCATGGTGTGTAATGAAGAAGAAGACCCTAAATCACCATTTAATTGGTGATTAAAGGCCTATATCATAGCCATTGACCTAGAGGAGCTGATTCATCAAAACCAGGGGAGCAAAATCAGAAACCGGGCACCAGGACTGACAAGAGACAGATTGGGCTGCGCGCGACTCGAGGCGCGCGCGCGCGCGGCCACCAAGGGGCCGCGGCGAGCGACGCGTTTTGGGCCAGGGTTTGTCCCCTGGCCCCCTGTTGCCCTGGTGTCTATAAATCCCCCATGGGATTTTCAGAGGGAAGATAAGCAAGGTTTAGGGTAGTTCTCATTTTTCCATTTTGTAATTTAGGGTAGTGTAGTGTAGTTTTTCTTCTTCCTCCTCCCTTGTATTTTTCATTTCTTGTAGATCTTGTTGAAAATCACCTAGAGGGGGGTGAATAGGTGATAATACTAATCTAGAGAACTTAATGCGGAATTTGAAAACTAATTGCAATTAACAAGAGATGCACACTCAAACAAGCCAAGCAAATAATTATGAATGAACAATATGAATTGATGCAAGGCACAATATAGAGAAAGAGAGAGAGCCAAGGGATCAAGCGCAAACAACAAGATATGTTTCGAGGTTCGAGCACCCAACTCTACATCCCCGCCTTCACCACCGTGAAGGATTTCTAATCCACTAGCTTGTCCACAAAGGACTCCCACAAAGGGAACCTCCACCGAGGATTTGGGGCGATACAATCACAAGAAGTACCCAACTCCTCTCCTTATAAACACGACCTCCTCCTTGTGGCACAACACCAAGCCAACAAACAATTACCTCACAACTTGAGGGACTAGCAACACAAGGATCACCTCACACCTTGAGGGATACAACCCAATAGCACAACCTCCTCAACACAATGAGGGAAAGGCATAAAGCCAAGTTAAGATAGGGTTTACAACTTGGTGAACAAAAGACCACAAACAATCTCTTTTCCCACACAAAGATCCTATAGAATAAGATAGTAGATGAAGCTCAAGTGTGGAGAAAACCAAAGGAATAGAAATCAAAAACTCAAAGAAAATCCTTGGGAAAAACTAGAAACCAAGATAAAGAAGTTGAATCAAACACTTTTCCCAAAAACCCTTTTCTTTGATTTTCCAAACCCTAGCAAAAATACCAAATAGATTGTTCAATTTAAAGCCCAAAAACTTCTTTTGATTGCTGTGAAAACACTGGAGAGTCACGAAAAATTAGCACTAAAAAAACTTAGAGAAAACCTCTTTCCAATGTGGTATTTATAGCCCCCAGAAAATTATAGCCGTTGGCAGCAGAAACTGCCAAAACGAACTACCGATCGACCGGTCGGTCGACCGGCCAACGGTCACTTTTTGACCGCAGGTAGCTACCGGTCGACCGGGCGGTCGACCGTCCCCAGAACCAGAGAGCAACGGCCCTCTGGCCGGTCGACCGCTCGGTCGACCGGGAGAAACCCGAGAGCAACCTGCTCTCAGTCGGTTGACCTTGCGGTCGACCGGCTTATGGGTAAGCCAGCGTGCACGTATCCGTGCACGTCGGTCGACCGCGGAGGTCGACCGGCTACTTGGTACGGTCGACCGTCCAGTCGACCGACCTAGCCTGGCAGCAGCAGTTCTGGTCAGAAAAACATGTAATTTTTAAATCCTAAAAATTCCCATAAAATCTCTAAAATTACACAAAAATAGTTTTATCATTTTATTTTGAAATATAAACTTGTGATAAAAATTTCATCACAAATAACAAACATTTTGAAACATTTTTGTGTCTTATCATTTTTACCAAAAATCAAAAACTGTCTTTTCTAAAACTTGGATTTTGAATTGAAAATACATTTTGTCCAAGACTTATCCAAATACAAAACATGATATTAAATAACATTTAGACATGATGTATATGGATATAATCCACTATACATGAAACATATATATATATATATCCATGTTTTTGTCTTTAATTCCAAAATATGTTTTGTTAAAAATACCAAAACATAAAACACATGAATAAGTAGGTCAAAACTAAGTTTGTCTAGGAAGTTAAGCATGCATGTATATAGAACAAATCTAATATACATTAAACCATGTAAACTTGTTTCGATCTATCTATTCATAAAACCAAGATCGGTTAAACCAAAAACGGAAAGACCAAAAACTAATATTCAAAACATGAAACGTGTGTGTTGTGAACTTGAGCATATCATACTATTCTAATCTTTACAAATGGATCTAAAACTTAAACTAAACTAGGTACCGATGTCTTCTTGTAGAGCGCCGTCTCCAAGCCGACTCGAACCAAAACTTCGTGATCCACCGAGCTTGACCCAATGAGTACTATATATGATCTTATTGCTCGGGCTCTTGAATCACTATGTGAAAGCTTCCAAACCATCTTTGATGAAGCTAATCACCTACTAACATCTTGAGTAATGATCTGAAACCAAAATCACAAGATTATTAGTACACATAACTACATGAGTTAATCATCATCAAAACTAGAGTGGAAGGCCTCTGGGCCAACAATCTCCCCTTTTTGATGATGACAAAACTCATGGAGTTATATATGCATGGATTAAAGTTAAGCTTCAAAGAAGCTCCCCCTTAACTCATGCATAGGAGTAAACAAATAGATATGCAATGTAAGCTCTTAAACATGTATGCATAGACATGCATAAAACAAGGTACCAAATACAAAAACATGTTCTTGATACCAAACATATGACATATGAAATGCATCATGCATAAAACGTGCTCTTGATACCAATAAAAAAATATGTTCTTAAATAATGCTCTTGATACTAATTAAACAATTAAATGACAAACTAATAAATAAAACTAAACAACATGCATATAAACTCAAATACTTCTCCCCTTTTTGTCAATCATCAACAAAGGGGTCTAAACAAAAACATTCTTCTCCCCCTTTTTGTTCGAAACAAAGAAACAATAAAGGGGTTAAAAGCAATAAAACAATGTTCTCCCCTTTTGTCTAAAACACAAATGATGTAAATAAGGGGTGACAATCAATTAAGATATCAATTAAAAAAATTTGTCAAAGTAGAGCATCTTGATTCCAATTGAAAGGAAACATAAAAACATTGATACCAATTATAAGAAAACAATCTTGATACCAATTGAAATTAAACATAACAAATTTTGAATTTCTAAACAAGGATTTTGATACCAATTGTAAATATTTTTCATTTTGAACATATGATACCAAATTGAAATTTTCAATCATAAAGTATGGGAGTGAAAATCAAATACTAATTGAAAGATGAAATACAAGGTTTCTCCCCCTTTATAAAATACCAAATGAAACAATGAATAAGCTTGTATATGGATACCAATTGAAAACTAGTCAATTGAAACAAGATAGTCATTATAAAACAAGCTTTATCATGATTAAAATTTGTGCTCTAAGATATATGAATATAATAAGCACAAATAAAAAACATATATATGTATGAAAATTAGATACCAATTGAAATTGATATTCTTTGAAGTGCAAGCATACATATAAAAAAAATATATGAGTATACAAAAATGTCAATTTTGGTACCAATTGAAAGAATCTAATGATACCAATTGAAACAACAATAATATCAAGTGTATATCTCATATAACCTACCACCCATTCATGTTCAAGTTTAAAAAGATTTTCACTATAAAGCATACATGAGCATGGTCTCCCATCAACCACCCTTAGAAAGTAGGGGTTTCCAAAAATAGGTTTGAAAATAGAGTACGTTTGAAAATCTCTACCATAAGAAGAATACGAACTAGTTAAATGGGAAATCTTGTTAACTAGTACGAAATCCTTCAAGAAAGGAATAAAACATAAATATTTTCATGAAAAACATGTAAATCACATGGCACTAAACACTCAAATTTCATAAAACATGTATCATACTCATGAAAATAAAATAATGAGAAAACTAATAAAGTGAGTGAACAAGTGTTATGTGACACATATCAACATGAAAATATTCAATTAAGCTCAATTGAAATTCCTTAAACATGAAAACATGAAAATCATGCGAAACTAAATTTTCATTTAAAAACAATTTATACTTCAAGGCATATGTATGTTTGACAACACAAAAAAGTATACATACATATCCCTAAACACAATTTGAGTCCATAATAAAGATTTGCATGAAAAGCACATGACTCAAGGGGTATACATGTATATCTTAAAGTTTGGCAAAGTAGACATATACATGAAGCGAAAACACACATGATCATAAAACATATCCAAAATAGGGAATACAGGTTAGAATGCATGAATCATCAAAACTAGACTATACTAGAACATCTAATGGGTACAAATAAGCATCCAAGCACAAACATATATAAAGATTTATTTGTGGCCCACTACATGTACAAGTATAAATTTTAGTCTTAATGAAAACTAACATTTAAACGTATATTCAAAATATGAGGCATAAAATGGGACATAAATAAACATGATAAACATAAAAATGATCATTATGTAAATCCACATGCTATTAGAGCTATGATGTGCATAATAACTAAACAAATGGTGAGAACACAATATATGGGTCCATATAAACATGGGTGATCTCAAATAACTAAACATGTATATCACTAATCTAAATCACATGGCATAATCATAATGAGCTTTAAAACATGACATGCTATAAATCAATGACATGAAAAGCATGCAAATATAAATGGGAGTTAGAGATTGATACCAAAACCGATGAAGGCACCTCTCTAGTTCACCAAACCAATGGTGGTCCTCTCCACCAAACTCCCCTTGAAAGTGATGCATCCAAATTGTTTCTTTAAGCACGGAACGCATCCACTTCAAGGCACCGCTACTCTCACGTGATGCGAGAGCCCACACCTACATCAAAAATTTTAGGGGTAATTTTTGGTACCCATTTTCTTTTGGGTCCATAGGGGTTAGTATCTTTCCTAACCCAAACAAGATTATTTGCTAAATTTTCAACATGTAAACGATCATAGCAAAATCTAGCAAGGTGGCCTTTTCAACCACAATGTGTACACGTGTACACATGGGCATACATAGTGTGAAGTTTGTGATCGTGATGAGCATGTGTATGCCGTGATGGGTGTACATGCAAAGATGGACCTTGTTTCTTACGAACTAAGGTTTCCAAGCGTGTATGATTTAAAGTACATTGGCTCAAAGTGGAGCCCAAACAATCAACACTTTTCTTCAAAACATTTATATTATTTTCAATACTAGAAGATAAAGTGGAGCATGCAAAAGATGTGCTAGGTGAAGCTACACTAGCATAGCAAACATGTGAAGACAATTCAATTTTCAAAGATTCATTTTTCTTTAAAACAAAATTCAATTCTTTTGTAATGAAATCAATTTTATTTTTCAAAGAAAGGTTATCTTTTAAAACACAATCTAACATTGAAGATAAAAACTCATTGTTTTTCACAACATCATCACAATCCTTTTTACTTTTCAAAAACTCATTTCCTTTAGAGCAAGTTCTAGTTGAGATTTAAGTGAGTCACGTTCACTTGCAATCTCTTCCTTCTCTTGCAAAATCAATTCAAAGTTTGAACACAAATCCTTTAATTCTTCTTTTAGTTCAAAATTGTTCTTTTTCAACAAATCATGTTTTTCCAAAAAAATTCAAGCTTTTGAGCAAGTTCCATATTCAATGTTTGAACTTCAAAACAACCATGGCAATAGGAACTAGAGCTATCATCTAGTTGAGAATCTGATTGTACCTCAAGGGAGTTTTTCCCTTGGACCATGAGGCAATGCTCATCGGACTTGTCTCTCCTAGATCTTCTCAACTTGTTGATAATCCATGGTAGCTCGGGAGAAGTCAAAATGCTCCAAACTGCAAAAGCCGAATCATAATGAGCAAACACGTGTAAAAGATCTTCATTAAGAGATGCTCTAAGTGTCTTAAGTGCAAGTGCATTGGCCTTATTATGCTTGCTATCATAGGGGTATGATTCCTTGGTAATGACTTGGAAAACTTTAGATCCTAAGGCTTTCAAATGACTACTCATCTTGGCCTTCCAAATATCATGTCTAGAAAAATCAAACATAGGAGGGCTATCCATGAGTGCAAACTAAATGTGTGCAAATGAAAAATGCAAATGAAGATTAGCAAACCAAGATCTCACTCCTAAGTGGTTAAACCTAAATATCAGGAGCGGAGGCTCTGATACAATTGAAAATCACCTAGAGGGGGGTGAATAGGTGATAATGCTAATCTAGAGAACTTAATGCGGAATTTGAAAACTAATTGCAATTAACAAGAGATGCACACTCAAACAAGCCACACAAATAATTATGAATGAACAATATGAATTGATGCAAGGCACAATATAGAGAGAGAGAGAGCCAAGGGATCAAGCGCAAACAACAAGATATGTTTCGAGGTTCGAGCACCCAGCTCTACATCCCCGCCTTCACCACCGTGAAGGATTTCTAGTCCACTAGCTTGTCCACAAAGGACTCCCACAAAGGGAACCTCCACCGAGGATTTGGGGCAATACAATCACAAGAAGTACCCAACTCCTCTCCTTACAAATACAACCTCCTCCTTGAGGCACAACACCAAGCCAATAAACAATCACCTCACAACTTGAGGGATTAGCAACACAAGGATCACCTCACACCTTGAGGGATACAACCCAATAGCACAACCTCCTCAACACAATGAGGGAAAGGCACAAAGCCAAGCTAAGATAAGGGTTTACAACTTGGTGATCAAAAGACCACAAACAATCTCTTTTCCCACACAAAGATCCTATAGAAGATAGTAGATGTAGCTCAAGTGTGGAGAAAAGCAAAGGAATGGAAATAAAAAACTCAAAGAAAATCCTTGAGAAAAACTAGAAACCAAGATAAAGAAGTTGAATCAAACACTTTTCTCAAAAACCATTTTCTTTGATTTTCCAAACCCTAGCAAAAACACCAAATAGATTGTTCAATTTAAAGCCCAAAAACTTCTTTTGATTGCTGTGAAAACACTGGAGAGTCACGAAAAATTAGCACTAAAAAACTTAGAGAAAACCTCTTTCCAATGGGGTATTTATAGCCCCAGAAAATTATAGCCGTTGGCAGCAGAAACTGCCAAAAACGAACTACCGGTCGACCAGTCAGTCGACCAGCCAACGGTCACTTTTGACCGCAGGCAGCTACCGGTCGACCGGGCGGTCGACCGTCCCCAGAACCAGAGAGCAACGGCTCTCTGGTCGGTCGACCGCTCGGTCGACCGGGAGAAACCCGAGAGCAACCTGCTCTCAGTCGGTCGACCGTGCGATCGACCGGCTTATGGGTAAGCCAGCATGCACGTATCCGTACACGTCGGTCGACCGCGGAGGTCCACCGGCTACTTGGTACGGTCGACCGTCCAGTCGACCGACCTAGCCTGGCAGCAGCAGTTCTGGTCAGAAAAACATGTAATTTTTTAATCCTAAAAATTCCCATAAAATCTCTAAAATTACACAAAAATAGTTTTATCATTTTATTTTGAAATATAAACTTGTGATAAAAATTTCATCACAAATAACAAACATTTTGAAACATTTTTGTGTCTTATCATTTTTAGCAAAAATCAAAAACTGTATTTTCTAAAACTTGGATTTTGAATTGAAAATACATTTTGTCCAAGACATATCCAAATACAAAAACATGATATTAAATAACATTTAGACATGATGTATATGGATATAATCCACTATACATGAAACATATATATATCCATGTTTTTGTCTTTAATTCCAAAATATGTTTTGTTAAAAATACCAAAACATAAAACACATGAATAAGTAGGTCAAAACTAAGTTTGTCTAGGAAGTTAAGCATGCATGTATATAGAACAAATCTAATATACATTAAACCATGTAAACTTGTTTTGGTCTATCTATTCATAAAACCAAGATCGGTTAAACCAAAAACGAAAAAACCGAAAACCAATATTCAAAACATGAAACGTGTGTGTTGTGAACTTGAGCATATCATACTATTTTAATCTTTACAAATGGATCTAAAACTTAAACTAAACTAGGTACCGATGTCTTCTTGTAGAGCGCCGTCTCCAAGCCGACTCGAACCAAAACTTCGTGATCCACCGAGCTTGACTCCAATGAGTGCTATATATGATCTTATCGCTCGGGCTCTTGAATCACTATGTGAAAGCTTCCAAACCATTTTTGATGAAGCTAATCACCTACTAACATCTTGATTAATAATCTGAAACTAAAATCACAAGATTATTAATACACATAACTACATGAGTTAATCATCATCAAAACTAGAGTGGAAGGCCTCTGGGCCAACAATCTCCCCCTTTTTGATGATGACAAAACTCATGGAGTTATATATGCATGGATTAAAGTTAAGCTTCAGAGAAGCTCCCCCTTAACTCATGCATAGGAATAAACAAATAGATATGCAATGTAAGCTCTAAAACATGTATGCATAGACATGCATAAAATAAGGTACCAAATACAAAAACATGCTCTTGATACCAAACATATGACATATGAAATGCATCATGCATAAAACGTGCTCTTGATACCAATAAAAAAACATGTTCTTAAATAATGCTCTTGATACTAATAAACAATTAAATGACAAACTAATAAATAAAACAAAACAACATGCATATAAACTCAAATACTTCTCCCCCTTTTTGTCAATCATCAACAAAGGGGTCTAAACAAAAACATTCTTCTCCCCCTTTTTGTTCGAAACAATGAAGCAATAAAGGGGTTAAAAGCAATAAAACAATGTTCTCCCCTTTTTGTCTAAAACACAAATGATGTAAATAAGGGGTGACAATCAATTAAGATATCAATTAAAAAAATTTTGTCAAAGTAGAGCATCTTGATACCAATTGAAAGGAAACATAAAAACATTGATACCAATTATAAGAAAACAATCTTGATACCAATTGAAATTAAACATAACAAATTTTGAATTTCTAAACAAGGATTTTGATACCAATTGTAAATATTTTTCATTTTGAACATATGATACCAAATTGAAAATTTCAATCATAATGTATGGGAGTGGAAATCAAATACCAATTGAAAGATGAAATATAAGGTTTCTCACCCTTTATGAAATACCAAATGAAACAATGAAAAAGCTTGTATATGGATACCAATTGAAAACTAGTCAATTGAAACAAGATAGTCATTATAAAATAAGTTTTATCATGATCAAAATTTGTGCTCTAAGATATATGAATATAATAAGCACAAATAAAAACATATATATGTATGAAAATTAGATACCAGTTGAAATTGATATTCTTTGAAGTGCAAGCATACATATAAAAAAATATATGAGTATACAAAAATGTCAATTTGATACCAATTGAAAGAATCCAATGATACCAATTGAAACAACAATAATATCAAGTGTATATCTCATATAACCTACCACCCATTTATGTTCAAGTTTAAAAAGATTTTCACTATAAAGCATACATGAGCATGGTCTCCCATCCAACCACCCTTAGAAGGTAGGGGTTTCCAAAAATAGGTTTAAAAATAGAGTACGTTTGAAAATCTCTACCATAAGAAGAATACGAACTAGTTAAATGGGAAATCTTGTTAACTAGTACGAAATTCTTCAAGAAAGGAATAAAACATAAATATTTTTTATGAAACACATGTAAATCACATAGCACTAAACACTCAAATTTCATAAAACATGTATCATACTCATGAAAATAAAATCATGAGAAAACTAATAAAGTGAGTGAACAAGTGTTATGTGACACATATCAACATGAAAATATTCAATTAAGCTCAATTGAAATTCCTTAAACATGAAAACATGAAAATCATAAGAAACTAAATTTTCATTTAAAAAACAATTTATACTTCAAGGCATATGTATGTTTGATAACACAAAAAGTATACATACATATCCCTAAACACAATTTGAGTCCATAATAAAGATTTGCATGAAAAGCACATGACTCAAGGGGTATACATGTATATCTTAAAGTTTGGCAAAGTAGACATATACATGAGGCGAAAACACACATGATCATAAAACATGTCCAAAATAGGGAATACAGGTTAGAATGTATGAATCATCAAAACTAGACTATACTAGAACATCTAATGGGTACAAATAAGCATCCAAGAACAAACATATATAAAGATTTATTTGTGACCCACTACATGTACAAGTATAAATTCTAGTCTTAATGAAAACTAACATTTAAACGTATATTCAAAATATGAGGCATAAAATGGGACATAAATCAACATGATAAACATAAAAATGATCATTATGTAAATCCACATGCTATTAGAGCTATGATGTGCATAATAACTAAACAAATGGTGAGAACACAACATATGGTTCCATATAAACATGGGTGATCTCAAATAACTAAACATGTATATCACTAATCTAAATCATATGGCATAATCATAATGAGCTTTAAAACATGACATGCTATAAATCAATGACATGAAAAGCATGCAAATATAAACTGGAGTTAGAGATTGATACCAAAACCGATGAAGGCACCTCTCTAGTTCACCAAACAATGGTGGTCCTCTCCACCAAACTCCCCTTGAAAGTGATGCATCCAAATTATTTTCTTTAAGCACGGAACGCATCCACATCAAGGCACCGCTACTCTCACGTGATGCGAGAGCCCACACCTACATCAAAAATTTTAGGGGTGGTCTTTGGTACCCATTTTTTTTTGGGTCCATAGGGGTTAGTATCTTTCCTAACCCAAACAAGATTATTTGCTAAATTTTCAACATGTAAACGATCATAGCAAAATCTAGCAAGGTGGCCTTTTCGACCACAATGTGTACACGTGTAGACATGGGCATACATAGTGTGAAGTTTGTGATCGTGATGAGCATGTGTATGCCGTGATGGGTGTACATGCAAAGATGGACCTTGTTTCTTACGAACCAAGGTTTTCAAGCGTGAATGATTTAAAGTACATTGGCTCAAAGTGGAGCCCAAACAATCAACACTTTTCTTCAAAACATTTATATCATTTTCAATACTAGAAGATAAAGTGAAGCATGCAAAAGATGTGCTAGGTGAAGCTACACTAGCATAGCAAACATGTGAAGACAATTCAATTTTCAAAGCTTCATTTTTCTTTAAAACAAAATCCAATTATTTGTAATGAAATTAATTTCATTTCTCAAAGAAAGGTTATCTTTTAAAACACAATCTAATTTTGAAGATAAAAACTCATTGTTTTTCACAACATCATCACAATCCTTTTTGCTTTTCAAAAACTCATTTTTCTTTAGAGCAAGTTCTAGTTGAGATTTAAGTGAGTCACGTTCACTTGCAATCTCTTCCTTCTCTTGCAAAATCAATTCAAAGTTTGAACACAAATCCTTTAATTCTTCTTTTAGTTCAAAATTGTTCTTTTTCAACAAATCATGTTTTTTCAAAAAATTTTCAAGCTTTTGAGCAAGTTCCATATTCAATGTTTGAACTTCAAAACAACCATGGCAATAGGAACTAGAGCTATCATCTAGTTGAGAATCCGATTGTACCTCAAGGGAGTTTTTCCCTTGGACCATGAGGCAATGCTCATCGGACTTGTCTCTCCTAGATCTTCTCAACTTGTTGATAATCCATGGTAGCTCGGGAGAAGTCAAAATGCTCCAAACTGCAAAAGCCGAATCATAATGAGCAAACACGTGTAAAAGATCTTCATTAAGAGATGCTCTAAGTGTCTTAAGTGCAAGTGCATTGGCCTTATTATGCTTGTTATCATTGGGGTAGGATTCCTTGGTAATGACTTGGAAAACTTTAGATCCTAAGGCTTTCAAATGACTACTCATCTTGGCCTTCCAAATCATGTCTAGAAAAATCAAACATAGGAGGGCTATCCATGAGTGCAAACTAAATGTGTGCAAATGAAAAATGCAAATGAAGATTAGCGAACCAAGATCTCACTCCTAGGTGGTTAAACCTAAATATCAGGAGCGGAGCTCTGATACCAATTGTAAATCACCTAGAGGGGGGGTGAATAGGTGATAATGCTAATTTAGAGAACTTAATGCGGAATTTGAAAACTAATTGCAATTAACAAGAGATGCACACTCAAACAAGCTAAGCAAATAATTATGAATGAACAATATGAATTGATGCAAGGCACAATATATATATATAGAGAGAGAGAGAGCCAAGGGATCTAGCGCAAACAATAAGATATGTTTCGAGATTCGAGCACCCAGCTCTACATCCCCGCCTTCACCACCGTGAAGGATTTCTAGTCCACTAGCTTGTCCACAAAGGACTCCCACAAAAGGAACCTCCATCGAAGATTTGGGGCAATACAATCACAAGAAGTACCCAACTCCTCTCCTTACAAACACAACCTCCTCCTTGAGGCACAACACCAAGCCAAAACAATCACCTCACAACTTGAGGGATTAGCAACACAAGGATCACCTCACACCTTGAGGGATACAACCCAATAGCACAACCTCCTCAACACAATGAGGGAAAGGCACAAAGCCAAGCTAAGATAGGGTTTACAACTTGGTGATCAAAAGACCACAAACAATCTCTTTTCCCACACAAAGATCCTATAGAATAAGATAGTAGATGTAGCTCAAGTGTGGAGAAAACCAAAGGAATGGAAATCAAAACTTAAAGAAAATCCTTGGGAAAAACTAGAAACCAAGATAAAGAAGTTGAATCAAACACTTTTCCCAAAAACCCTTTTCTTTGATTTTCCAAACCCTAGCAAAAACACCAAATAGATTGTTTAATTTAAAGCCCAAAAACTTCTTTTGATTGCTGTGAAAATACTGGAGAGTCACGAAAAATTAGCACTAAAAAACTTAGAGAAAACCTCTTTCCAATGGGGTATTTATAGCCCCCAGAAAATTATAGCCGTTGGCAGTAGAAACTGCCAAAAACGAACTACCGGTCGACCGGCCAACGGTCACTTTTTGACCGCAGGCAGCTACGGTCGACCGAGTGGTCGACCGTCCCCAGAACCAAAGAGCAACGGCTCTCTGGCCGGTCGACCGCTCGGTCGACCGGGAGAAACCCGAGAGCAACCTGCTCTCAGTCGGTTGACCGTGCGGTCGACGGCTTATGGGTAAGCCAGTGTGCACGTATCCGTGCACGTCGGTCAACCGCGGAGGTCGATCGGCTACTTGGTACGGTCGACCGTCCAGTCGACCGACCTAGCCTGGCAGCAGCAGTTTTGGTCAGAAAAACATGTAATTTTTTAATCCTAAAAATTCCCATAAAATCTCTTAAATTACAAAAAAATAGTTTTATCATTTTATTTTGAAATATAAACTTGTGATAAAAATTTCATCACAAATAACAAACATTTTGAAACATTTTTGTGTCTTATCATTTTTTCCAAAAATCAAAAACTGTATTTTCTAAAACTTGGATTTTTGAATTGAAAATACATTTTGTCCAAGACTTATCCAAATACAAAAACATGATATTAAATAACATTTAGACATGATATATATGGATATAATCCAATATACATGAAACATATATATATATATCCATGTTTTTGTCTTTAATTCCAAAATATGTTTTGTTAAAAATACCAAAACATAAAACACATGAATAAGTAGGTCAAAACTAAGTTTGTCTAGGAAGTTAAGCATGCATGTATATAGAACAAATCTAATATACATTAAACCATGTAAACTTGTTTTGATCTATCTATTCATAAAAGCAAGATCCGTTAAACCAAAAACGAAAAAAACCGAAAACCAATATTCAAAACATGAAACGTGTGTGTTGTGAACTTGAGCATATCCTACTATTCTAATCTTTACAAATGGATCTAAAACTTAAACTAAACTAGGTACCGATGTCTTCTTGTAGAGCGCTGTCTCCAAGCCGACTCGAACCAAAACTTCGTGATCCACCGAGCTTGACTCCAATGAGTGCTATATATGATCTTGTCGCTCGGGCTCTTGAATCACTATGTGAAAGCTTTCAAACCATCTTTGATGAAGCTAATCACCTACTAACATCTTGATTAATGATCTGAAACTAAAATCACAAGATTATTAGTACACATAACTACATGAGTTAATCATCATCAAAACTAGAGTGGAAGGCCTCTGGGCCAACGCTTGTATTAGGGAGAGAGAGTGGTACATGTTGGGAAGCAAGAGTGCTTGTAATAGAAGGTGACAATCTATGAAAGGTGCTCTCTTACCTTATCTTTGTTTTCTTCTCTCTAATCTCTTTTACATGTGTAGCTAGTCTTTTCTCTCATGGCAACAACTACTAACCACCAACTTGCTAACTCTTTTATGATAATCCACATGAATCTAATAGCCTCGTTTTGGCCTTGCTCTTGCAAGAGCCATTGATGGCTCATGATGATGGATCTAACTCTAACTTCCTAACCACTAACAAACTAACATTACTTTATTTCATGCTTGCTCTTATTGGGTTTTGATGATGTAAGTGTAGCTCGCACTCGTTTTGTTGAGTTGGGATGTGAAGAGTTACATATGGGCTATGCTTTGTAAAGCTCTTGAACCAAGGACTAGTGATGGCCAATGATACATGTGAGGCAACTATCACTAAGAGGTTAGCGTGTTGGTGGAGTCTTTAGTAGTTAGTAGCCGTGAGTTTTCTTTATTTTTCACTTTATTTTAGAAATATCAAAAATCACAAAAACAATTCTTTTATGTTTCCCAGTTCTTCGTATTTCAACGTACCTCTCTTTTCATTCTTTGTTTTCCTTTCTTTCATTCTTTAAAACTTTGAAGAATCGTTAACATACATGTGAACATACCGTGTAAGCTTCTATCGCCTCCCGTCCTTATGGATTCGACTCGTTTTAGCCTTTATACTATAACGGAAGTATCGAGGAAGCCAAAGCACACACACTTTAAATATCGATTTCAAAACATACACTTTTTGTGTGCGGTTTTTTCCCGATCAATGCCTTATGGGCATATCGGACCGCCTACAAGATTGTCCTCGGTATGTCTCCATATCGAGTTATATTTGGGAAGCCCTGCCATTTTCCTGTGGAGTTGAGCACCGTGCTATGTGGGCAATAAAACAGTTGAATTTTGACTTAAAGAAAGCCGGTGACTTGAGAAAATTGCAGATTTCTGAGCTAGAAGAGTTAAGAAATGATGCATACGATAACGCTCGGATCTCTAAAAACAGAACTAAACTCTTCCATGACAAATCCGTTCGCAGAAAGAATTTTGTTCCAGGACAAAACGTTCTGTTGTATAACTCTAGGCTCCACCTTTTCCCTGGTAAGCTGAAAACCAGGTGGTCAGGACCGTATATTGTACAAACAGTTTACCCTCATGGTGCAATTGAGATTTCTGATCCAAAGAGTGGCAACATGTTCAAAGTCAATGGTTAATGACTTAAGCCATCTACACCACAGAGTCTGCGTCACACGATATTTTCGAACTGGGTCTTTGTGACCGGGTATACATGTGACCAAATCTTTCTATCCTCTTCCCTGGTGTTTCTTGTAAATCTTTTTAGGACCTCCCTTGTAAATTAAAACAAAATAAAAAAATAATAAATAAATAAATAAAATAAAAAATAGAAAAATATATAAAAATAAAATACCAAAAATACAAATAAGCAAAATATCAAAAAAATATTGGACCTAAGTGCTAAATAGTACTTAGGTTTTCTTCTCTTTCTATACCCCTTCTCCCTTCTTATAAACCAGAATTTCCCTAGGGTTACAATTTTACCTTTTCACCTAGGGTAAATTTGGTGATCTATCCTTCTCAGGCCCCTATATATACCCCCTACATCTCTTTCGTTCTCTACCCTAACATCTGAAACCAGATCTGAGAAGAGAGAAACGAGCGCCGCTACCCAAATTTTCCCGAGCCCCTCCCTCCCTGCAAAAGCCGCATTTTCTCGACCCCTGCCGTGCATCCGCGGCCTTCTGGTGGAGTCTAGAGCGCCGCCAAATTTTTCTACAGTCACTGTTGTCTGGAGAACTCAGATCTACTACCTGATTGCCTGTTATGCCTTTGGATTGCTCACTGTAATCTAGTTTTGGTTTCCCTCCACGTAATCCGGGGGAGGTTAGCGAATTTTTTTCCTCTACTTCGTATTTTCCGTCATGGCCCCATCTATATTTGCTGAAAAAGACTTTGCTAGGATTTTTAGTGATATTAATGGTTATGGATACATCTTTTTGAATCGAATTCGTGAATAGAATTGGTATGCATTAATCTACGATAACTCCGACCATGAGGCATACCATTGTCCCGAGCTTTTCAAGCTCTTCTATTCTTCACTTGATCGAGCCTCTATTAACTTTGACACAAACCAATTCATGGTGCACATGCCCACGAGGGACCTTGTTATAACTGTTGATATGTTGAAAGACTACACTCAAGTCCCCAGATACCTGCACCATCGCGACCCTTACCATTAATTGACTACATGACAGTATGGGGGCTCGCTGTGCCGAGCAAGATAGGGGACTCAAAGCCAGTACGACGTTTCGCAACATCCATTGCGTTGGACGCTGGATTCAGCGCAACATATTAGGGCTTGACCATACGACCTCCTTCAATAGGTCGGTGCTGCAGATCATTCACGATCTCATGCCTTGGCAGCACACCATCTGCATTAACATGACCATATTTCATGCTATCATTACTAACTCCACGCGCACACGCGGTGCCAAATACTCGCATCATGTTTTGATTACTCGTCTATGTAGGAACTTCTTACCAGATGCGGTCTTTGACTCGTACGATAGGGTTTTTGTTGCACAAGAAAGGGCTACAAGTGCTTATAATAGTTGCCTTCATGCAGTCTGGACCCCTAATGTCCAGCCTGAAGATGCCCCAGCCGAGTCCTCTTCGGAGGAACTTTTGGAGGATGATGATGACCCGGCCTTTTGGAAACAGGACCCCCCAACTGATTCACGAACCTTCATGTCTACAATTTGGTGTGGCATGAAGAAGATATTTAAGGGGTAGGTTAGACTACGAAAGCAGATGAGGAGCAGACGTCTCGCTTAGACCGCATCGAGGAGGGTCTGCGGTGTTCGCAGTCGGCCGGACCTAGCACCACCGCTAGTCCGAGCCGAAGGAGGGGGTGACATCTTTTCTTTACCTGTTTCATGCATATACTTTACTTGCATATATTGGGGATAATGCATGAGATAGGTATGGGGGGTAGATACTAACATAGGAAATTTTTTTTTATAGTTTTTAGGATTTTTCTAGATTTTTAGGATTTTCTTAGATTTTTATTTTTATTTTAGATTTTTCTTCTTCTATATATATAAAAAAGAGAATAATAAAAAATATAAAAATATATAAAAAAATATATTTTCTGTGATCCATTTTTAAAAAGAATTAACTTGATCTTAGGAATTAAGGAAATTCTAAACTATGATATAAGTCAAAATGAGAAGTATTGTTGGATCTTTAGGTTAAGAAAGAAAATAATAGAAAGCTAGCTAAATTTTGAATTTTTCTTAAGCATTATATACATTTACATGTTGAGGGATTAATTAAGGACTTAGTAACTTTGTCTATATATATATATATATATATATATATATATATATATATATATATATATATATATATATATATATATATATATATATATATAAGGAAAAAGATAAAATAATAATAATAATAAATAAAAACTTGATCACCAATTAAGCTGGTTAGTTGTGCCTTAAGAAGCATAACCAGACACGCCTAAAGGTGGCTGAGTCCTTAGCCTAGTTTACTTGAGTTCTTGGACCTTAGGTATGTATCTTCATCTGGTGCCCTAAGACAGTCTGGTCTGGGAGTCATCGGTAAAAAGCTCGCTACATGGGTAAATTAGAAAGCCTAATGAAGCTAAGGGAATAAATAAATGTAACTATATAAAAATATAAATAATATATATAATATATATATATATATATATATATATATATATATATATATATATATATATATATATATATATATATATATATATATATATATATATATATATATATATATATATATATATATATATATATATATATATATATATATATATAAATGTACCATAGTCTAAGAACAATCCCTCATACATATAGATGTATTATGCTAGGCTTGATACAAAATCTAGTTTCTCTCTAATTTTTGAAAACTTAACTAAGTTGACAATGAAAAAAGAAGGCTTATAAAAATAAGAAAAAGTTTAGGGTAACCTGAAACCAAAAGATCACCGAAATTCTTGAAAAAATGGATCATAAACTTTTTTCTTTCTTTTTTTGAAAAATCACTAACATTTTCTTTCACTTTGGATTTTGTGGGTGTAAGCCGCTGAAAACCCTCAGGAGATAATACTCCTCCTTTAGGGTAACCTAGAGGTTTAACGGCTTGTTGCACGAGCTCAGTGCAATCGTGTCACCTACGAAAGTGGTGTAATAATTTAGTTAGGATTTTTTCTCTTTTTCTTTGCTTATTTTGCTCGGGGACGAGCAAAAGCTAGGTATCGGGGTGTGATAGGAGTTCATTTTTGCATCATTTTACACCATCTCATCATGCTTTATGTTAATAAAATGGGATTTTATTATTTTTCTCTCTTATTTTTTAGGTCCATTATTTAATGGAGAAGAAGGCCCAAAGCTTGGGATTTTTGATGAATTAAAGGCATTTTTAGGAGCCCACAACCATGAAGCCCAATTCTGGAACGATCCAGAGTATATTCTCCAACTTCTAGAAGCTCCAGTTGGGCACACGTAGCCCAATAGAATGTCAGAGAAATCGTTGGCGCAACGGCCAAGATGCTACCGCGAAAATGTGGCCCTGGTCACGGATTCGCGATACTTCCTTGGCCGTTGATCAAGCGTTTAATCCTACGGCTGTGGTGGGACGTGATCTTTTTCTGAAGCCTATAAATAGACCCCCAAGGCCTGTGTAAAAAAGACAGGAGATAATAGCATTTTATTTAGGGAAACTGTTAGGATTTCTTTAAGCTCTCTTTACTTTTCTTGTGTAATTTTCATTTTCTCCTTCTAGATCCAAAAAAGAGAGAGTGAGGGTGAGAGATCTCTGTTATTGAAGAAGTGACACAACTCAATATAAGGGCTCAAGCTTTTCTTCCTCAAGTCTTTTCTTGTTCTATTACATTACTTTCAAATTCTTACTTCTTACATTTCCTTTCTACCATGTATTCTTGCTTGTTCTTATTTTCTATGGCTAACTAACTCACTAACATGACTAACTAACCTCTAACACTTCTAACTACTAACTCTTGGGTGATTTCTAACTCATATGAATTGTTGGATGTTTTTATTTATAAGTCTTGTAATTAACAAGTTTTTTATTTTTAATAATGATGAGTTGTGTTTCAATTCTAGTGAATGCTTTGTATCACCTCCATATGATTCATGTGTGCTTCATTTAGAGCCTTGTCTCTTGAACAAGTGCTTTGATGGAACATGAAGATGGTTCACTTTAGTATGCTAACTCCTATTGTATTAGTTTCTTATTTCATGCTAGCTTGTTATAGCTTTGATGGACTAATGAATCTTACATTCTTGTTTAGCATACCTAAGTGTGAATATCTATGTTCCATTATTGAGAATCTATTGGGAGCCAATGATCCAAGGAGGCCACCTAGCCAAGCCTAGATGAGTACACAACCTCAATTTGGAACAACATTGATTTGACAAAGCGAGATATATTATTGCTAATGAATCTACATGAGGCATGAATCACCCAACGAGCTTAGTAAGTTAGTAGTGTAGAATGTTAGTTAGTCATGGCTTTCTCTTAATTGAATTTTAAAACTCCTTTCTAAAAACTTTCTTTTTTTCTAACATCACCGTTTTTCTATACCGTCTTTCATTCCGGTTTTCATTCCGTTTTTTTTTCTTAACAAACTCTACAAAATTCTTCACTCTCTTTCTATCTTATTTTGTTTTTTCATTTTTAAACAAAGAAGAACTTTTGTTTTTCTTTTCAATAACTTCAACATAAAAATCGTGAACGCTTCCATCGCTAGTCCTCCTTGCGGATACGACCCGTTATAGCTTGTGCTACGAACGGTGATTTGAAGGAGTAAAGTAAATCTCCATATATATTCAAAGTTTGATAATCAGCACACGGATATGAACGGTTTACTCTAAACTCTTTCTCAACTCAATTCCTCCTCTCGAACAAGTTTACATAATACCTTTATATTGAGCCGCAGTACAATAAGTATGACAATGGATTTTGTTCTCTAACATAATAATGAGAACTAATATAAGCACATTGATAGAATTGAAATAGATAATACAATAGGAGTCTTTATGTAATCATATAACTCTAAGTATTATCAAAATAACTTGGCAAAATATGTCTAAAGCTGTAATTATGAGATCTAGATTAAGTATAGAAGATGATACTGAGGTTCTCCAATAAATAGAGAAATAAATAAAATGGTGAATTTTTTAAATTGAATGCTTGAGACTTTTTTTGAAGATCAAAAGTTGAATGAAGATGATTAGCTCAACCACTTTTGTTTGATGAGATTTGAAATTTATGGGTTGAAGGTAGAAGAACTAAGTTTTTGCTTTTATAAAAGTTTCTAGTTGTGTTCTTTTTTTGTAATGAATGAACAAAGTTCTATATAAGTAAGGCAGCATCAGAGATAAATCCAACCATTGAAGATAGAGGGAGGTGGAGCTTCTGACTGTTAGAGCATGAAATGCAGCTGTAGAAGAGATATCAAAACTGAGCATAATCTGAGTAATTAATGCCTCTGCTGCAGTATAATAGGAAAGGGGAAATGAAAACTTTAGAGAGAGAGAGATGAAGTATTCTCTTAAAATATATACCCATCGTGCCTCTAATTACAGCTGTAAAAGCTCGACAGTTATGAGCTGTCAAAGACTGTTAGTAGTATAGAGTAAACAGATGATAGGGACAATTTGTCACAAACAAAAATGACTCTCAGCTGCACTGCAGAATAGTACAGCCACTTGGTGAAGAGAAGTAAATGTAAAGAGTGGGTAATATACCAAGTGAAATACAACACATATGGTACTAGAAGCTAGTGACCACAAAATAGTAGACACAAAATCCGGAGTAGAACCAGAAACAAAACATAATAGGGATAGAAATTTCTCAGTTGACCTGTTCTGAACAGAGCTGATAGAATGAGACTAAGTGGTAGGATGAGGTGGTAGAATGAAGATTTTACCTAGCAACTAAAAATCCTACTTGTGCCAAATATATGTTGATACTAAAATCATTATATGATTACTTACATAGTTTTTATTTTAATAAAATTTGTAGTCCAATATATCTTTGGCTCTTTCTTGCTTTTTCATAACTTGTTGTGACTTGTAATAGCTTGATCTTATGGAGCTAGACGTGTTTTGCTCTTAGTAACTTTTTGTTAGCTTGAACATAAAATTTGTGGAGCTTCACATAATTCCTTCTATCCTCCATATGTATGTGACATTGTTAGCTCAAATCCATCCATCCTTCAAGTATAGTCTTATCTGAAAATAATACAACACTACTAATCCAACTTGTTAGTGTTAGTATTTTGAGAGTATTTCAAAATTAAGCCACGTTCTTTTAGTCCCACATTGGATAGGAAAAGAACTCTTTAGTGTTTATATATGGAGTCCCTTTCATGATGGGTTGTGTGGGCTAGAAACCAGGGGGTGCTCGCGCGCACACAAACCCATTGAGGCCTAGTGAAGGAAATTGGGTTACCGGATCTAGAAAACCTTAATGCGCATGTGCGCCCGCATCTTACGCGCAGGGGGGGTGCAAATTCGGGTTCAGAGCCTCGCGGGTGTGCCCGAATACGCTAAGTTTTGCCAATTTTTTTTTGGATTTAAAATTAAAATAAAATCTTTTCAAACCATGATATTTGTGTCAGAAATAGCTGTTGAGATTCGTATCTTTTCCTGTCCTGTCCTGTCATTATAGTGACACTTTCCAAGGCAATTTGTTTCTCTGCACAAGGAAAGATTGGTTCTCAGTCCAAGGATTGTTTTCCCTTTCTAAAGATTTTCTAATGATGATAAACTCTCTTTATAAAGAATCTTTTTCCTGCTCTCAAAATACAGAGCTCAATCCTCTTCCTCTGAAAAATTCCTTAAACCCTTTAGTTCTTCCCTGCATCTCTGGAGGAAACAAAATCGAACTGTTCGAGGGCTTGTGCATTGTGAGTGCACGCTTGCAAGGCCAGCGATCATTGAATCCTGGAGGGTAGGCCGCCTCAACCTGCTGCACCGAGATACTCTCTCAGAGGGGCGCGATCTACTCTTAAGGATAGTGCTCCGCACGCCTCGATCAAAATAGAGAAGTTCCTTCCATCTTGAAAGTTTAATTTAAATAGCTTAGCAGTATTTCGTATATCATTTTCCAACAATCTTAAGAGTAGATATGGATACTGCTATGGTTGCTGCTACTAATGTTCAGTCTCTGCCTGACATCTCTAGAATTGAACCATTTAATGGAACCCACAATAAAAGATGGCAAGAAAAAGTTATGTCCACACTTGATGTAACTGGTTATGCCTTTGTTATAACTGATCCTAAATCAGAGAAAGAAAAGGAATTGCAAAACTGAGAAAAGGCCAACAAAATTTGTAGACACATCATTCTCAGCACACTTAGTAATGCACTGTTTGATGTTTACAGTCCTTATAAAACTGCAACTAAAATTTGAGAAAGTCTTAATAAGAAATACATTCTTGAAGATGCTGGAACTCAAAAATTTGCTATTAAAAATTTTCTGAATTTTGTCATGTCTGATGAAAAAGATATTTCCTCTCAAATTCATGAATACCATGTTCTAATTGACGATCTTAAAAATGAAAATATCACCCTACCCGAAGCCTTTGTTGCTGAAGCCCTAATTGAAAAATTACCCGACTCATGGAAAGATTACAAGAAAGAACTGAAGCATAAAAGAAAATAAATGAACCTTGAAGATGTAATAATTCATATTAGAATTGAAGAGAAAAATAGAGAGAGAGAAAACTGAAAGGGCCAAGGAGTTTACTTCCAAGGCAAATCTAATTGAAAGCAAGCCTTCTAAACCAAAGAATCATTTTCATAAGCCAAACTTCAAACCAAATCAGAACCCTAAGATGAAAAGAAACCCTAAGTCTACTTTCAATAAGAAAGGAAATTGTTTTTGTGTGTGGCAAACCCGGACACTACTCAGCACAGTGTAGGTTCCGGAAGACTGGTGAGGCTCCATCCAAAGCACAAGCTAGCCTGGTTGAGAGTGACATCATTGCTGCTGTAATCTCTGAAGTTAACATGGTTGCACATAATAAGAATTGGGTGATTGATTCCAGGGCAACCTGACATATATGTGCCGACAGAGGAGCTTTCTCTTCTTACTCCTCTGTTGATGATGGTGAACAAGTGTTCATGGGCGATTCGAGGCCCTCACCCGTTGTGGGTAAGGGAAAGGTGCTTCTCAAGCTTACTTCAGGGAAGATCCTTTCTCTTACAGATGTGCTTCATGTTCCTGAGATTCGTTGGAACCTCATTTCTGTTTCCCTTCTTGGAAAAGCTGGAGTTAAGGTCTGCTTTGAATCTGATAAAATTGTAATGACTAGGAATGGACAATTTGTTAGTAAAGGGTACTGTAGTCAGGGTTTATTTATGCTGAATGTACTTGAAATCATGAATGAAAATACATCTACTTCTTCTGCTTACATGATTGACTCTTGTAATCTTTGGCATGGTAGGTTAGGACATGTTGGTTTTTCTTACATTAAGAAAATGAAAGATATAGGTCTCTTGCATAATGTAACTATATCTGATCATGACAAATGTGAAATATGTGTTGAATCTAAATCCACTAAGAAATTATGCAAAAGTGTACAAAAGAGAATCTGAATTGCTTGAGCTTATTCATAGTGATCTTGGTGACTTTAAAAATAACTTAACTAGAGGTGATAAAAGATTTTATATCACCTTCATTGGTGACTGTTCTAGATATTCAGTAGTCTATCTATTAAGATCTAAAGATGAAGCCTTTGAAATATTTCTGAAATATAAATCAGAAGTTGAAAATCAACTAAATAAGAAATCAAGAGATTGAGATCAGATAGAGGTGGTGAATATGAACTTAAACAATTTAATGAATTTTGTGAACAACATGGCATAATTCATGAGACTACCCCTCCATATTCACCTGAATCTAATGGTGTTGCTAAAAGAAAAAATAGAACACTCAAAAATATGATGAATGCTATGCTTATAAGTTCTGGTGCACCTCTGAATCTGTGTGGGGAGGCTATACTCTCTGCTTGTCATATTCAAAATAGAATACCCTATAAGAAAACCGGTATAACTCCATATGAAATCTGGAAAGGTCATGCACCAAACTTAAACTATTTAAAAGTGGTGGGGTGCCTAGCTAAGGTTCTTCTACCTGAATCCAAAAGAAAGAAACTAGGACCCAAAACTTTTGACTGCATGTTTATAGGCTATGCACATCACAGTGCTTCATATAGGTTTCTTGTGACTAGAAGTGATAATAATGTTATGGAGGTTAACACTATTGTTGAAACTAAAAATGCAGAATTCTTTGAGCATGTTTTTCCATTAAAAACTCATGTTGATAAACCATCTCATGCTTCATCATATAGTCATGCACAAGAATCTGATGATAATAAAGAGATTGAACTAAGGAGAAGTAAAAGAGTTAGAAAAGAAACTGACTTTGGTAAAGATTTCTTTACATTTCTTATTGGTGATGACCCTCTCACTTATAAAGAGGCGATCTCCTCTCCGGATGCTCCATTCTGGAAAGAGGCTATTAATAATGAATTAGAATCCATATTATCAAATCACACTTGGGAACTTGTTAATTTGCCACCGGTACAAAACTAATTGGTTGCAAATGGATATTTAAAAGAAAACTAAAACCTGATGGGTCTTTGGATAAATTTAAAGCTAGATTGGTTGCTAAAGGATACACTCAAAAGAAAGACTTTGATTATTTTGATACATTTTCTCCTGTGACTAGAATTGCATCTATTAGAGTGTTGTTTGCTTTAGCATCTATTCATAAGCTTGTGATACATCAAATGGATGTTAAAACTGCATTCTTAAATGGAGACTGGAAGAAGAAATATACATGGACCAACCTGAAGGTTGTGTGACAACAGGAAATGAACACAAAGTCTGCAAACTAGTAAAATCTTTATATGGTTTAAAACAAGCACCCAAATAATGGCATGATAAATTTGATAGTGTTCTTGTTTCCTATGGTTATCAGATTAATGAGGCTGATAAATGTATCTATACTAAATTTAAGGATAATGTAGGTGTTATCATATGTTTATATGTTGATGATATGCTTATATTTGGTACAAACTTAGAAATTGTAAATGACACCAAATTATTTTTGTCTTCTAATTTTGATATGAAAGACATGGGTGAAGTTGATGTGATCTTAGGAATTAAAATAACTAGATATTCTGATCATATCATGCTTTCACAAGGACACTATATAGAAAGAATGTTGAAAAGATTTGATCATTTTGACTGCACTCCTGTTTCCACACCTTATGATGGTAGCATTCACTTAAGAAAGAATAAAGAACAAAGTGTGTCACAATCTGAGTATGCACAAATCATTGATAGTTTAATGCACTTGATGAATTACACACGACCTGACATTGCTTATGCCGTGGGACGACTTAGTCGTTACACTCACTGTCCTAATAAGGACCACTGGACAACATTATATCGAGTGCTAAAATATCTAAAAGGAACTATTAATTATAGTTTGACATATTGTGGCTTTCCTTCTGTTTTAGAGGGATACTCAGATGCTAACTGGATCTCTGATTCTGATGAGTTAAAGTCTACAAGTGGATATGTGATCACACTTGGTGGGGGTGCGGTGTCTTGAAAATCATCCAAGCAGACCGTCACAGCTCGTTCCACTATGGAGTCTGAGTTTGTTGCCTTAGAGAAGGCAGGTACTGAAGCTAAGTGGCTCAGGAACCTTTTGATTGATATACCAATTTGGAAAAGACCAGCTCCGTCTGTGTCAATTCATTGTGATAACCAAGCTACTATTGTTAGAGCTAAGAATAAATTATACAATCGAAAGAGTAGGCATATACGCCTAAGACATAAAATTGTAAAGTAGCTGCTAGATGATGGGATCATATCTCTTGACTATGTGAGGTCAGAGCTTAATATAAGTGATCCATTTACCAAACCACTAGGGAGAAAACTAGTGGAGAATACATCGAGGGGAATGGGACTCATGTCTATAACAAAGAGTCAAAAATGATAGTAACCCAACCTATGTGATTGATGAACTCATGAAGTAGGTTCATATGGGTAATAACAAATCATTTATTGACTTGGAGATGCACTATCATTATTTTATTATTGAGAAGTCCCTTCCTATGATGTAGATAGTACAAATTGCAATGTGCGAAGGATGAGCATTAGTTCTTAATGGATTACCATAGCCCTTATTGGGTGGTGTGTTTAATTGCAATGCACACTTGATGGATCCACCTATATGAGTGTGGAAGTGGGGCCGCTTCCTATGAGAATGTAGACATATTCTCTAAAGCGCTCATGAATATCCAGGCAGGGCGCATGGCCGATTCGCGCCAACCCGTTTTGAATAGCTCGGTTCTAAGAATGATATGTGGGTTGTAGGTCAATGATCCATAATTAGGAAGATTGGTTCATAGAAACTTTATGTTTCACCAACTTCCTGTGGGACACACTTACATATCCTAGGTAGTGGTTCATAGACCAAAAGTCACCATTATTGATGTATTGAATTCTTATGTTTCCTCCTCTTCTCTCTCGTTCCTATTATCCTTCCTTTTAATTTTGAAATAGTGGGGATTGTTAGTATTTTGAGAGTATTTCAAAATTAAGCCAAGTTCTTTTAGTCCCACATTAGATAGGAAAAGAACTCTTTAGTGTTTATATATGGAGTCCCTTTCATGATGGGTTGTGTGGGCTAGAAACTAGGGGGTGCTCGCGCGCACACAAGCCCATTGAGGTCCAGTGAAAGAAATTGGGTTACCGGATCCAGAAAACCTTAATGCGCATGTGCGCCAGCATCGCACGCATAGGGGGGTGCAAATCCGGGTTTTAGAGCCTCGCGGGTGTGCCCGAATAGGCTAAGTTTTGCCAATTTTATTTTTGGATTTAAAATTAAAATAAAATCTTTTCAAATCCTGTCATGATATTTGGGTCAGAAATAACTGTTGAGATTTGTCTCTTTCCCTGTCCTGTCCTGTCATTGCAGTGACACTTTCCCAGGCAATTTGTTTCTCTGCACAAGGAAAGATTGGTTCTCTGTCTAAGGATTGTTTTCCCTTTTCAAAGATTTTCTAATGATGATAAACTCTCTTTATAAAGGATCTTTTTCCTGCTCTCAAAACACAGAACTTAATCCTCTTCCTCTGAAAAATTCCTTAAACCCTTCAGTTCTTCCCTGCATCTCTGGAGGAAACAAAACCTGTTCGAGGGCCTGTGCATTGCGAGTGCACGCTTGAGGGGCCAGCGATCATTGAATCCTGGAGGGTAGGCCACCATCAACCTGCTGCACCGAGATACTCTCTCAGAGGGGCGCGATCTACTCTTAAGGACAGTGCTCCGCACGCCTCGATCAAAATAGAGAAGTTCCTTCCTTCTTGAAAGTTTAATTTAAATAGCTTAGCAGTATTTCGTATATCATTTTCCAACAGTTAGTAGCTAAATTTATTGGTTAAATACATCATCAAAATCATAGGAGTTACAATACAATTCACCAAGCAAAGTAAAAGTCTAGGATTCTTGTTGAAATTGGATTTTGAAAAGGCATACGACACACCGGAATAGGGCTGCATCTTGGAAACCCTAAGGTCTTGGGGTTCTCTCGTGAACATGGATCTTTTGGATTAGACTCTAGTTAACTTTCATAAAGTTGACAATATTGGTTAAGTGGCATCCAAGGAGGGGAGATTGCCTGTAGAAGGGGTCTATGTCAAGGAGAACCTCTTTCACCACTGATGTTCATGCTCATCGCTAATATACTCCACCACATGATTGCCAAGTGCCGACAAGAGGGACTCATTAGGGGTTTGGGTTGCAAAGATGACACCAATACAATAATCAACTTACACTATGCGGACAACACTTTAATTTTCGAGGAAGAATCTATACCACAGGCAATGATCCTAAAATGGATCATGTTCTGCTATGAGACGTGGTCTAGGTTAAAAATCAATTACTCCAAAAGTTCTCTCGTATTCCTGAGGATATTTCAGTCAATAGCTTCCTTCTCTCCTTCATTTTTAACTATCCAGTTAAAAGATTGACAATCACCTACCTAGAGTTTCCTCTAACGGTTGGCATCCTTGAAAAGCAACAATGGAGACTGATAGGGTGCAGAAAAAATTGGTGGACTGGAAAGAAAGGTGTTGAAAGTTGCTTTTAATGAAGACATTTATGAATCCTATTCATTTGGAGCTCTATCAAAAGCCTATTCAAGAGTTCTTCATGATCAAGACTTCCCAAAGAGAGTTGCTAATGATATGTTTTGTAATGATTAAATAGCATATTAAAAGCCATGATGCACACACACATATCATAGTCACTTAGTAGACTTATAGTCTATTATAGTCGACTAATACATAGTATAGTCGACTTGACCATTTCCCTAGTCGACTAGCTTTGTGTCCTAAAAGATTCCAACTCTCTGTTTGTCTCTATTAGTCGACTTAACAGAATACCTAGTCGACTAATAGACATTTGTAGTCGACAAATAATTTCCCCTAGTCGACTAATCCCTGGCCTAGTCGACTTATAAGTTAGTTGTGGTCGACTTGGTTCAGTTTCCAGAAACTTGTCATTTGAAATTAACTTGACCTAGTCGACTTGGTCTTGACAATAGTCGACTAACCTTGAGAAATTTGCCTACCCTAGTTGACTAACCCAAATCTCAAGTCAACTAATGGCAATTTCTGACTGTTGGATAGTTTCTATTTTCTGGTATTTTCTGCAACGTTATCCAACGTTTGAAAGTTCAAATTGGACCTAATAACTACCCTAACTAACCGTAGAGTGCAGCTATAAATAGGGTTGTTAATCTTAGGCCAAAATACCAATTAAGATCAATAGTTTTCTGACCAAAATCCTGAAAAATATTCTGGTTTCCTGAAAACTATTCCCACTTCAAGTTCTTCACCAATTCCTACTCTTTTGTGAAGATCTCTGAAAGTCATCCTATACTAACCCTTGTCCACGATCACATACTGTACCAAGGCTTATAGGAAAGGTTATAATCACTCAAAGGAAGCATTGTACATGAGCGTCTTCTTGGTGTAGAAGAGAAGTTGTACAAGGTGTTTTGTTCTCTTGGTTGTAAGAGGAGTTGTTCAAATTTGGTAAAGGAGATTTATCAAGTGGTGTGCAAGGTGTTAATTTTGGGTGTACAAAGTCAAGGATAAAGGAAAATCTCAAGCGGAAGGCTTGGGGACTGGATGTAGGTCACGAGGACCGAACCAGGATAAATCACTCGTGTTTGTGATTGTTATCTTTTCTGTGATTTATTTTTCTTTATTTGTAAGTACGTTTATTTCCTTTATACTAATATTCTTGTGAGTGTTGACTTCGTATATTAGATCCACATTTGGCATCATATCGGGACCAACAATTGGTATCAGAGCCCGGCCCGGCATACAAGCCCTGCATACCTAGTCAACAATCTACAAGGATGGCAATGGAGTTCCCTTCGTCACAATTCAAAGAAGGACATTCTACACAACGTCCACCGCTATTTGACGGATCCAACTACAACTATTGGAAGTGTAGAATGAAGATCTACTTGCAATCGCACAACTACGAACTTCGGAACATCGTACAAGCACCGTACACCAAACCGGCTACCCACTACAACGCCTGGAATGATGATCAAAAGAGGAATGCGAACCTTGACGCTAAAGCAATGAATGCTTTATTCTGTGCCTTAACCAAAGAAGAATTCAACCGTGTGTCAACTGCCACTTCTGCAAATCAAATATGGCAAACTCTTCAGGTAACACACGTAGGCACAAATAAAGTTAAAGAATCTAAGATTTCTATTCTTGTCTACAGGTTTGAACTATTTAAAATGAAGGAGAATGAAACCATCTTAGAAATGGTTACAAGATTCACCGACATAACCAATTCCTTAGCATCCCTTGGAAAGGAATACACACAAGTCGAAAAAGTTCATAAGATCCTTCGTGCACTCACATCAGATTGGGAGAAGAAGACAACCGCAATCGAAGAAGCGAATGATCTCTCAACAATGTCGTTAGAAAACCTTATTGGTAATCTAATGGCATATGAAGTGCAACTCGAAGAAAGAAAGAAGGATGAACAACAACCTCTCTCAAAGAAGAAAGAACTTGCCTTCCATGCATCCTTAGACACGGACAATTTAGATGACGATGAAGAGGAGATGGCAATGCTTTCAAGAAAATTCAGAAGATTATTAAAGCAAGATAAATTTAAACGTTTTAATTGTAATAAAATAGGTCATATGAAGAAAGATTGCCCTTTGCTCAAAAATAAAGGTAAATTCAAGAGCAAAAAGTTCAGAAAGAAAAAAGACTACCAAGCATCATAGGAAAACAGTGATTCCTCTTCCTCTGACGAAGAAGAAACCATTGAACATGCCAACATCTGTTACATGGCGCTAGAAGAAGATGAGGTACAATATACTGAACTTTTAGATGCATTCCATGAATTATTCAATGATCTAAAGAATGAAAAAATGAAGAATAAAGTTTTATTACAGGAAAACGAAAAACTTTTCAAAGAAAATTCATGTTATGTCTCTCAAGTTTCTTCTATAAATTCTCAAAAAGATGATTTTGAAAAAGTGATATCATCATTGAAAAAGAATAATGAGAATTTTAAAAAAAAAATATTTTGCTTAAAAGGAAACTATGTCTTTAAATGAAAGAATTTCAGTTTTAGATAAAGACATATCTGTTTTCAAAATGAAATATGAAGAGATTTTGAAAAATGTGACTAAGTTTAATCAAGGAAAAGAAAAGTTGAATGATTTGTTATCATATCAAAAAATGTCACATAATCATTATGGTCTTAGATTTTTTAAAAAATCTTCATATGTTAGTAATCCATATAATTCTTTTGTGAAAAGAAAGTCTGATATTATTTCAAAAAGAATTAAGAACAAGTTTATATGAATTCCTAAAAACTTAAGCATTTTTGACAAAAATACTTATATTGCATCATACATACATGATATATTTAATTCATGCAATTATGTGTATACTAACAGATGGAAACCAAATTCACATTGGGTTTGGTCTCCTAAAGGTTAATACTTTACTCTTATGATTGGTACCATCTAACATTTATCTTCCAGGTACCATATAAGAAGTTGATCAGAACAATACTTCATATATATACTTGTTATGATATATTTGTTGCAGGGGGAGAACACAAGTGTTTCTATATCTGTTATAACCCATTTTCTGCAGGGGGAGAAAATATAACTTATTTTCTGCAGGGGGAGCATTTGTGCACACAAAGTGTCATCATCAAAAAGGGGGAGAATGTTGGAACTTGCTTTTGATGAAGACATTTGTGAAGCCTATTCATTTGGAGCTCTATCACAAGCCTATTCAAGAATTCTTCATGATCAAGACTTCCCAAAGAGAGTTGCTAATGATATGTTTTGTAATGATTAAATAGCATGTTAAAAGCCTTGATGCACACACACATATCATAGTCACTTAGTCGACTTATAGCCTATTATAGTCGACTAATACATAGTATAGTCGACTTGACCATTTCACTAGTCGACTAGCTTTGTGTCCTAAAAGATCCCAACTCTCTATTTGTCTCTGTTAGTCGATTTAACAGAATACCTAGTCGACTAATAGACATTTGTAGTCGACTAATAATTTCCCCTAGTCGACTAATCCCTGGCCTAGTCGACTTATAAGTTAGTTGTGGTCAACTTGGTTCAGTTTCCAGAAACTTGTCATTTGAAATTAACTTGACCTAGTCGACTTGGTCTTGACTATAGTCGACTAACCTTGAGAAATTTGCCTACCCTAGTCGACTAACCCAAATCTCAAGTCGACTAATGGCAGTTTCTGACTGTTGGACAGTTTTTATTTTCTGGTATTTTCTGCAATGTTATCCAACGTTTGAAAGTTCAAATTGGACCTAATAACTACCTAACTAACTCTAGAGTGCAGTTATACATAGGGTTGTTAATTTTAGGCCAAAATACCAATTAAGATCAATAGTTTTCTGAACAAAATCTTGAAAAATATTCTGATTTCCTGAAAACTGTTCCCACTTCAAGTTCTTCACCAATTCCTACTCTTTTGTGAAGATCTCTGAAAGTCATCCTATACTAGCCCTTGTCCACGATCACATACTGTACCAAGGCTTATAGGAAAGATTGTAATCACTCAAAGGAAGCATTGTACAAGAGCGTCTTCTTGGTGTAGAAGAGAAGTTGTACAAGGTGTTTTGTTCTCTTAGTTGTAAGAGGAGTTGTACACATTTGACAAAGGGGATTTGTCAAGTGGTGTGCAAGGTGTTGATTTTGGGTGTACAAAGTCAATGATAAAGGAAAATCTCAAGCGGAAGGCTTGGGGACTGGATGTAGGTCACGAGAACCGAATTAGGATAAATAACTCGTGTTTCCGATTGTTATCTTTTCTTTAATTTGTTTTTCTTTATTTGCAAGTACGTTTATTTCCTTTATACTAATATTCTTGTGAGTGTTGACTTCGTATATTAGATCCACATTTGGCATCATATCGGGACCAACAATTGGTATCAGAGCCCGGCCCGGCATACAAGCCCTGCATACCTAGTCAACAATCTACAAGGATCGCAACGGAGTTCCCTTCGTCACAATTCAAAGAAGGACATTCTACACAACGTCCACCGCTATTTGACGGGTCCAACTACAACTATTGAAAGTGTAGAATGAAGATCTACTTGCAATCTCACAACTACGAACTTTGGAACATCGTAGAAGCACCGTACTCCAAAACGGCTACCCACTACAACGCCTGAAATGATGATCAAAAGAGGAATGCGAACCTTGACGCCAAAGCAATGAATGCTTTATTATGTGCCTTAACCAAAGAAGAATTCAACCGTATGTCAACTACCACTTCTGCAAATCAAATATGGCACACTCTTCAGGTAACACACGAAGGCACAAATAAAGTTAAAGAATTTAAGATTTCTGTTCTTGTCCACAGGTTTGAACTATTCAAAATGAAGGAGAATGAAACCATCTCAGAAATGGTTACAAGATTCACCGACATAACCAATTCCTTAGCATCCCTTGGAAAGGAATACACACAAGTCGAAAAAGTTCGCAAGATCTTCGTGCACTCACATCAGATTGGGAGAAGAAGACAACCGTAATCGAAGAAGTGAATGATCTCTCAACAATATCGTTAGAAAACCTTATTGGTAATCTAATGGCATATGAAGTGCAACTCAAAGAAAGAAAGAAGGATGAACAACAACCTCTCTCAAAGAAGAAAGAACTTGCCTTCCATGCATCCTCAGACACGGACAATTTAGATGACGATGAAGAGGAGATGGCAATGCTTTCAAGAAAATTCAGAAGATTCTTAATGCAAGGTAAATTAAATGTTTTAATTGCAATAAAACAGGTCATATGAAGAAGGATTGCCCTTTGCTCAAAAATAAAGGTAAATTCAAGAGCAAAAAGTTCAAAATGAAGAAAGACTACCAAGCATCATGGGAAAACAGTGATTCCTCTTCCTTTGACGAAGAAGAAACCACTGAACATGCCAACATCTGTTACATGGCGCTAGAAGAAGATGAGGTACAATATACTGAACTTTTAAATGCATTCCATGAATTATTCAATGATCTAAAGAATGAAAAAATGAAGAATAAAGTTTTATTACAGGAAACGAAAAACTTTTCAAAGAAAATTCATGTTATGTCTCTCAAGTTTCTTCTATAAATTCTCAAAAAGATGATTTTGAAAAAGTGATATCATCATTGAAAAAGGATAATGAGAATTTTATAAAAGAAATATTTTGCTTAAAAAGGAAACTATGTCTTTAAATGAAAGAATTTCAGTTTTAGATAAAGACATATCTATTTTCAAAATGAAATATGAAGAGATTTAAAAAATGTGACTAAGTTTAATCAAGGAAAAGAAAAGTTGAATGATTTGTTACCATATCAAAAAATGTCACATAATCATTATGGTCTTAGATTTTTTGAAAAATCTTCATATGTTAGTAATCCATATAATTCTTTTGTGAAAAGAAAGTCTGATATTATTTCAAAAAGAATTAAGAACAAGTTTATATGGATTCCTAAAAACTTAAGCATTTTGACAAAAATACTTATATTGCATCATACATACATGATATATGTAATTCATGCAATTATGTGTATACTAACAGATGGAAACCAAATTCACATTGGGTTTGGTCTCCTAAAAGTTAATGCTTTACTGTTATGATTGGTACCATCTAATGTTTATCTTTCAGGTACCATATAAGAAGTTGATGAGAACAATACTTCATATATATACTTGTTATGATATATTTGTTACAGGGGGAGAACACAAGTGTTTCTATATCTGTTATAACTTATAACCCATTTTCTGCAGGGGGAGAAAATATAACTTATTTTCTGCAGGGGGAGCATTTGTGCACACAAAGTGTCATCATCAAAAAGGGGGAGAATGTTGGAACTTGCTTTTGATGAAGACATTTGTGAAGCCTATTCATTTGGAGCTCTATCACAAGCCTATTCAAGAGTTCTTCATAATCAAGACTTCCTAAAGAGAGTTGCTAATGATATATTTTGTAATGATTAAATAGCATGTTAAAAGCCTTGCTGCACACACATATCATAGTCACTTAGTCGACTTATAGCCTATTATAGTCGACTAATACATAGTATAGTCGACTTGACCATTTCCCTAGTCGACTAGCTTTGTGTCCTAAAAGATCCCAACTCTCTATTTGTCTCTGTTAGTCGACTTAACAGAATACCAAGTCGACTAATAGACATTTGTAGTCGACTAATAATTTCCCTAGTCGACTAATCCCTGGTCTAGTCGACTTATAAGTTAGTTGTGGTCGACTTGGTTCAGTTTCCAGAAACTTGTCATTTGAAATTAACTTGAGTTAGTCGACTTGGTCTTGACTATAGTCGACTAACCTTGAGAAATTTGCCTACCCTAGTTGACTAACTCAAATCTCAAGTCGACTAATGGCAATTTCTGACTGTTGGACAGTTTCTATTTTCTGGTATTTTCTGCAACGTTATCTAACGTTTGAAAGTTCAAATTGGACCTAATAACTACCCTAACTAACCCCAGAGTGCAGCTATAAATAGGGTTGTTAATCTTAGGCCAAAATACCAATTAAGATCAATAGTTTTTTGACCAAAATCCTGAAAAATTTTCTGGTTTCCTGAAAACTGTTCCCACTTCAAGTTCTTCACCAATTCCTACTCTTTTGTGAAGATCTCTGAAAGTCATCCTATACTAGCCCTTGTCCACGATCACATACTGTACCAAGGCTTATAGGAAAGGTTATAATCACTCAAAGGAAGCATTGTACAAGAGCGTCTTCTTGGTGTAGAAGAGAAGTTGTACAAGGTGTTTTGTTCTCTTGGTTGTAAGAGGAGTTGTACACATTTGGCAAAGGGGATTTGTCAAGTGGTGTGCAAGGTGTTGATTTTGGGTGTACAAAGTCAAGGATAAAGGAAAATCTCAAGTGGAAGGCTTGGGGACTGGATGTAGGTCACGAGGACCGAACCAGGATAAATCACTCGTGTTTGCGATTGTTATCTTTTCTTTGATTTGTTTTTCTTTATTTGCAAGTACGTTTATTTCCTTTATACTAATATTCTTGTGAATGTTGACTTCGTATATTAGATCCACATTTGGCATCATATCGGGACCAACAAAAGGTTGCTTTCCTTGGGAGGATGGATCACTATGATCAACACGGTGGTTTATACCATCCCCACATATTTTCCTCTCCTACTTCACACTTTCAAGATTGGTGGAAAAAGAGATTGACTTGGTAAGGAGAAAGTTCCTTTGGAACAAGGTTCATAAAGAAGGGAGGGGCTTTAGCCTATTGAACTAGAAAGGGTTCATCGGCAAAAGGAGTTTGAGGTCTACGCGTTATCAACCTTCGAGATTTCAACACAATCCTACTACTCAAATAGTGGTGGGATTATTCGAAGATCCCGACCAAAAATAGGCGTCGCTGGTGTCCCACAACTATCACCCCCTAACGGGATGGTGGTCAGACATGTGCATAAATAGAGGATCATCATCCCTTTTTTGGAAAGGGATGAGATCAGTAAAGGACACATTCTTTTTGAGAACTGGGATGAATATAATAAATGGGAGCGAGACTAGAATTTGGATTGACAAATGGTGTTCGAGTGTTCCCTTGTGGCTATTATTCCTTGATCTTTACTCGATAGCTATGGATCTATAGGACCAGTGTGAGCACATTGGTTGAATACAAGTTGGAACATCAAGGTTCCATACTCGGGTGAGGAAGACAATCTTACCCAAAGAGAAGAACTTTTTCAACACCTTGCAAGCAACCTGAGCCTAACGAGAGATATAGAGACTGTCCAAAATAGGGGTGAGCAGAGTTCGGTTATAACCGAAATAACCGACAAAAACCGAAACCCGAACTCGAACCGAACCGAACCGCTCTAATTCGGTCGGGTTCGGTTTTGTGTTCCAAAACCCGAATAGACCGAACCGAACCGAATTTCTCACCCTATATATTAACCTACTCAAATTCAATTTAGTGAATCATATAGTTCATAATAAAAATTGGTGGAAGCTTATCTCATTAGTTTTAGTAATACCATCTTTTTTATGTTGAATATGTGAAAGCAATATTAAGTACACCATCACAATTGAGAATAATATTTATATTAATATAGTTTCTTTTTCATTCTTATCATTAAAAGTTAGTAATAATTATATGAGTTTTGATATAAGAGCTCAAATACGGTGTAAAAGTTTTAGAATATGAAATTTTCAATTCATATTAAGCTTAGAATCTTTTTCTTATTTCTAATTTGGTAGTAGATATTTGAGATTATAATATTAAAGGATGATAATATAATAGTGATTAAAAAATGTAAGAAATGATGGCAATATATTGACCTAACCGAAAAACCGAAAAACCGAACCGAACTGAGTCGATTCGGTTCGGTTCGGTTACTAAGTCTAATCGGTTCGGTTCGGTTTTGTAAAAATTAGCAAAAACCGAACCGAACCGACCGATGCTCACCCCTAGTCCAAAATTGGAATGGAGCTCTAAAAATGCTTTCTTAGAAGGAATGCCTATCACAAGTTGAATGATAGAGGGATGAGGTAACCTTTTGCTAATGTAATCTAGAAATTAAGGCACCTCTAAAAATCAAGGCCTTCATTTGGCTGGTCATTAATAGAGCCATTCTTACATGGGACAATTTAATGAAAATGGGTTGGTAGGAACCAGTGGGATGTACTCTGTGTATGACAGACGAGGAGTCAATCAATCATCTCTTTCTTACCTATTCTTTTAGTGCTCGCATTGGGAAAGGCGAGCGTAATAGTTGAACTTGTTTCCTTCTATTACCCCCAACTATGAACCTTTTTTGGTCTAATTGGAGAAATAATAACATTATTAAATGGGACAGGGATATATAAGGATTTATCAGCGGTGCTCGTTTTCTGGGGGACTTGGCAGGAACGCAATAATAGACCCTTTAATGACAAAGCCAACTCGATCGACCAAACCTTCCATATCTGCTTTTTTGTATGTCTTATTGGTTCAATCTTCTTTCAGCGGGGCAAGGAAAGGGCGATGCGGGTCCTGGACCAGACGTCCACAGGGAGCGTCTCCGATAGTCACTCAGAGGACACGTAGGGAAGGGGAGAGGACACCGGCTCGAATGATACATGAGTTGTGGTTTCTCAGAGCCCTGATTTTTTGTTATCGGGCTCAGCCTCACTTTTACTGCGATTTTTTCTGCATTTTGCATCAGGGTGCATCTGATATGCATTTTGCTTTTTTGCATCGGGTTACATATACTTTTATATATTTGTCCTCTTGCACCTGCGTGTGTTGTGAAGCTCTACAGCTCAGGAGGACTTTATTTCTATTCAGATGTATCTTCAAGGGTGTTTTCATTAACTTCTTATCAACGAAACGCAGAGGACATATTACTGGGTTCACCGTTTGCTCTCAACACACACACACATAGAGATCGACACACTTGTGTCATTCCGAAAGGATTTGAGGCCGAATTCTTCTCACTCAAATACAACCCTACGACATCCCAATATAAGACCTACTATTTTGAAGTTGGTTTACATTATTTCAAGTAACTAAAAATAAAAATAATGTATTTGAGTACTTTTTACCAAACCATCAAGTATGCGCAAAATAGACGGCCGAAAATAGCATATTGCTTAAATTTATGTCTTTAGACATATAAATTCTCGATCCGACTATTTCATCATGATTTAAACACTTAAAAAACCCTCACATACCAATTTTAGTTAGATTTCATACATTCTATACCGTTAAACTAAGCAACTAACTATTTCGGCCGTCCATTTTGCTTCTACTTAATGTATAGGAAAAAGTATTCAGAACACTTAATTTTTGGTTTATAATTACTTTAAATAATGTAAATCAACTTCAAATAGTGGATCTAATAGTTGGATATCGTGGGCTTGTATTTGAGTAGGAAAGACTTTGGCACAAATCTTTCCCCAAGGATCCTAGTCTCTCGCTCGCTCTATGTGTGTGTGTGTGTGTGTACATATATATATGTATATAGATACACACACACACATATACATATACATATGTATATATTTGTGTGTATACACACACACACACATATATACACATATGTATATGTATATGTATATGTATACACACACACAGACACACACGCGCGCATGCACACACATTTATATGTATGTACGTATGTATATGTATATTTATAAGAGAGGGGGGAGGGAGGGGAGGGGGGAGGGAGAGAGACTTGTGTCCTTCCAAAAGGATTTGAGGCCGGATCTTTCTCACTCAAATTTAACCCTTCGACATTCGAATAAAAGATCCACTCCGTTGAAATTGATCTATATTATTTCAATATTTATAAATAAAAATCAAGGGTTTTTAATACTTTTTGCCCCTCCATCAAGTAGGGGAAAGACAGACGGCCTAAATAGTGAGTTGGTTAGTTTAACGGTGTAGAATTTTGAAACCTAACAAAAATTGATTTGTAGGGGTTGATTATAATGAAATGGCCAGATCGAGATTTTGTATGTCTAAAGACATAGTCTAATCAACTCACTACTTCCGGCCGTCCATCTTGTGTCACTTGATGGATGGGCAAAAAGTATTAAAAACACTTGATCTTTAGTTTATAGATACTTGAAATAATATAGATCAACTTCAATGGGGTGGATCTTGTATTCGAATGTCAGAGGGTTGTATTTGAGTGGGAAGGATCCGGGCTCAAATCCTTTTGAGAGGACACAAGTCTATCATATATATATATATATATATATATATATATATATATATATATATATATATATATATATATATATATATATATATATATATATTGTAACAACTTTATTTGATTAATGCATCAATATACAGACAATTGCTATTCTGTGATAAACCATTGATTGATTGTGGGCCTGTTTGTTTTGTTGCAAAACGTCGCAAGTCATAAGTCGTAAAATGAGAATGGAAAAAGTGAACTGTAGCAGAGAAAATATATTGTGTTTTACGGTGTTTGGTTGATAAAGTGAAGTATAAATGGAAAAGTATATTGTGTTTTACGGTGTTTGGTTGATAAAGTGAAAGTGTAAATGGTAAAATATATTGTGTTTTACGGTGTTTGGTTGGTAATGTAAAAGTGTAAGTGGAAAAGTTGACCACAAAACTAACTGTAGCAGTGATTTAAATATTATAAATACTATTAAATTAAATCTACTATTGCAAATTAAATTGTATTAATAATTTGAGATAAAAATTAATAATCTTAATATTTTATTTATAAGAATAATATTAATAATATTAGTATAAATAGTAAAATATTACTAAATATTAACTAAATAAATAATATAAAATTTTAAGAAAATCTAAAGAACATTAATAAAATTTTAAGAATACTAATAAGATATAAATATTAAAAAATGTTACAACAATAATAAAATATAGTTATAATATTATAATATTAAAAATATTTGAAATTATTAAATATAAATTTTATTATAATATTATTTTAATATTATAGAAATATAAAATTAATAAAGTAAAATATATTATAATTTAATAATAAATTATCATTATAGTATTATTATACTGAATTATTATTACAATATTAACATAATAAAATATTAATATAATAAAATATTAATATAATAATAAAATATATTATGATATTAATAAAGTAATTTTTTATATTTAAAAATAAATAATTAGGTATATAGTAATTTTATATTAAAGTATAATACTGTTATATTAATAAAATATTAACTCTAAATAAAATAATAAAAAATGGAATAAGTATTAATAAAATAATAAAATATTAAATTAAAATATTAAATTAAAATAGTAAAATATTAAATATTAAAACAATAAAAAAGTTAAAGATTAAAAATATAAAATAATTAAATAATTAAATAAGAAATTGAACACTATTAAAATATTAAATATTTAATAATATTTAATTATATATTGATTATCAAGTAACTGTTTTGAACTGTAAGTGTACTACAAGTGAGAGTTACATGACCACAAAATTAACTGTAGTAACTGTAAGTGGGAAAATATGAGTGTAAAAGTGAGATTTACATGACCACAAATTTAACTATAGCAACTGCAAGTGGGAAAAGAAGAGTTGCAAAAGTTTTTGCATTTTGCATTTTGCAAACGAAACCAAACAAGTGTAAAATGTAAAGTTGTAAAAATTTTTACATTTTGCAAACATTTTGCAAGTTATCAAACATGCCCTGTATCAATTATTGTTGATACAACAACAAGAATTGAAGAAGTAGCTGAGAATGATTTCCCCATACGTAACTGCAGCATTCTCATGCGTTTTTTGCTCATAACTAAAGTCCCAAAAGCATATGTAATTTGTTTATTCCATACAACCCGTATACACCCTCAAAAAACCATACACATCCACATATTGTTACTCACAACCATTCATAAATCTAGCAGACATCAACATCTTCATGCAAATTTTGCAGTCACAGAAAGAATACTTCCCCAATTGCTGCAGTATATGCGCCCTATAATCAAAAGTTCGATGGGAGATACGTCTCATATAGCCACCTAATCAACATTTCTTTGGCTGTGATAAAACTGATCATAGATAGAACTACATAAGATTAGAAAGTCGTAATGCTATTCAAGGAATGCAATCAGGAACCTTGTACTGTTCGGGAACTGTAGATAAAAAATTACCACAAAAATCAATACTTAAAAGAAAATACGATTTCATAAAAAGTGGTCACTTTGTCTGAATTACGAACTTTAAAATTCTGAAAAAAAGAACTAAGAGCATTAAGTTCTTTTGGTTGCGCTTTTAGCTTCATTGTAACCTTATCCTCTCTCTCTCTCTCTCTCTCTCTCTTAACTCACTATTCTTTATTATTTTAATAATATGGGGCCAATGCCCCCACCCTTCCCTAAAAAAATGTTTTTGGTCCTAATACTGCAATTGAGTTTAAAAAAAAAAAAGATTACAAATGGATATTTATGGTAAGAAAGGCCACATGGACCCCTATGATGCTCGATACCGCGTATGCATCCATACATGCATGCATATGCCTGCATGCCATATGAGGCACAGTCGGGCCTATAAAAACAGTGCTCAGAGCTTCTCATGCTCAGCCTCCGTCCAGGGCTGAGGATGATGGAACAAAAAGCAATAATGAGAACCGTAATGCTTGCTGCTTTGTTCTTATTGCTCATCACCCCGAGCCTGGCTGACCTTGGCGACCTGTGCTATCACATATGTTATCCGTTGTGCAGACTGAAATTGTCCAAGAAGATCTGTAAGGTTTCCTGCAACAGTGGCTGTGGCATCCTGCCTCCCGACGAGAAGCATCTCAGCTGCCAAACCGACTGCGTCAAGTCCTCCTGCAGTAATCTCGATCCAGGTAAATTGAAAATTCATCAATTCTATGATCCTGTATCCAATATGTGAATGGATTTTGTTTGTTCATATTTTTCTGCTCTTTGGTGCATGTTGTGACTCTTTGGCAGACGGGGAACAGATGAAAGCTTGCGTTGATAATTGTTCCAATACCTGCAGTTAGCGCGGATCATGTTGGTCTTCGAGTACAGAAATATATCTGTTGCAATAAAATGTTGAAGCTTACTGTTTGTGTTTGATGTAGAAACAAGGAAATAAAAGCACATAAAGATCATGTGTGCATGGTTGTGACTGTTTTATGAAGATATCAACAGTGTTAATTGTTATCAGAAATCCACTTGCATCTTGCAGTTCTCTATCTTAGATGATCTTTAATCACCAACTAATTTCTAAATTCAGTACACTGATATCTCAAATTAATCGAATCAATGCCATTTTCAGGCTAGTAAATTACAAAATTATGTTGTTGTGCCTTGTAATGGATTGATCAGCTGTCTAGATCTTATTAACAGTGAATAATATTTACACTTGGCAAACTCTTCATGCTTATCTTTTCCAATAGGAAAAATCTTTTATCTCAACTTGAGATGCAAAAAGTTATTTGCGATATTATTGAACTTTACCTGTAAAAATGTAGTAGATAGTCTGTGATATAATCCAGTTCCTTCCCTCATCTAAAAATAAAACTTGAAGGCTTCATATAATAATTTAATAATTTAAATGTAATATTAATTAAGTAATACTAGTCCCTGAGAATATAAATCGCATATATCTGGAACCTGACAGCATATGTGGGTGATTGTTTGCACTTGTTCTGCGGGTGTTGACATGATATTTGTAGTGGTCAAAAATGATCGTAATCAAGATATTGACATGTGTTTTGACTCTCATTAAGATGTTAACATATGTCCATGCAACTAAAAGCCTCCTAGTGAGAAGTCCACAACTCCCGTCTGTCCCGATGCCTCCACCACTCCACATCCTCCCGAAATCACTCCAGACCGCACCTATGCACAACCTTCATACCAAAGACATTTTCTTCCCGATAAGCTCCGCCACTTAGAGCCATCTCGGAGCTACCTCCTCTTCTGAAGACATCACCCTCCGAAGTCATGTACAGTTTAAAATTCCCGACTTCACCCTGGAAGTCTCCACTAGTGACCATCAAGATCTCCTCCTGCAATTACGCAGCTTTTCCATCTCAACGTCGAACACGTGTAAACACCCCTTCGTTCAAAGCGGGCAGTTATAAATAGTAAAGAATTTTCTAACAGCCCAGTGCTCATAATTATAGTCATTACAACAAATTCGCACATGAAAGTCGTGCAGTTACGTGGACCTCGCCAGCTCTCATTCACCACCAACAGCTCAATTAAATAGACCCTCATCTCCAACGAGAAAGGGGCTGGATCCTCTCTCTGGACCTAACACCAAGACCTTACCAATACTTTTGTTGGCCCAAAGGCCTTCCACCCTAGTTTTGATGATGATTAACTCATGTAGTTATGTTTACTAATATTCTTGTGTTGTTTAAGTTTCAGATCATTAACCAAGATATTAGTTGGTGATTAGCTTCAACAAGGAGTTTAGAAGCTTTTCATAGTGATTCCAGGGCCAAAGTTTCAAGATCACACTTTGCCTAGCCCATGGATGGAGTTTTGGAGCAAGTCAACTTGAAGATGAAGATCATCAAGAAGACTTAGGTATCCATAGTTTAGAGTGTGTTTTAGATCCATTTGTAAAGCTTAGTATAGTTGATATGCTCAAGTGCACTATACAAACACGTTTCATGTTTTGATTTTTTGTTTTCATGAATAGTTTGATCAAAACAAGTTTACATGGTTTATATGTATAATAGATGTATTCTAGTTATACATACATGCTTAAACATCTTAAACAAACTTATTTTGACTATCCTATTCATGTGTTGAAAAATCTAAGTTTGATAAAATACAAGTTTTGTTTTGAAAATATTTGCAAGACTCAAAAATGAATTGATATGATTGATATATGTCTTGAAATTTTTATCACTTGTTTGTGTTTCAATATAAAATGTTTAAAACAAGTTTTGTGGATTTTTAGAAGACTTAAAAGATTTTTCAAAATATTTTTAAACTGTTTTTCTGACCCAGATTTCTGTTCCAGGCTTCAACCAGTCGACTAGACAAACTGACCTAGTCGACTTGGGGTGAAGTCGGTCGACCGGGCCGGTCGACCGACGTGCACAGATCTGTGCACGTTTGGCAGCTCTGGGACGGTCGACCAGGGCGATCGACCGGTCTGAGAGCAGTGCTCTCTGTTTGTTTGGGTCGACCGTCCCGGTCGACCGTGTTTGCCCAACGGTCACATTTCTGACCGTTGGCGGTCGACCGGGCCGGTCGACCATTAGCCTGTCAGGCTGCCACATCAGCCTAACGGCTAGTTTTCTGATGGGCCTATATAACCCCAATTCTTTGGGATTTTGGCCAAGGTTTTTACAAGAGAAAAATTCTCAGTTTTCCTGAGTTTAAAACAAGTTTTCAAAAGTATTTTTGGGCTTTAAACTTCCAATCTTATTTGTTTTAAGTTTTTGGAAAAATCAAAAAAAGAGTATTTTGGGAGATTTGTCTTGGCTTTCATTTTCTATCATTTACAAGAGTTTTCCCAAGTAGTTTTTCTTTGTTGCTTGTTTTCCAAACACCTAGTTTTCACACTTGAGCTTATCTTCTATCCTAATCTATTAGGATCTTGTTTTGTGGAAAAGAGAAAAGAAAGAGAGATTGTTTGTGGTCTTTGGAACCACTTGTTGTAAACACCCTTGCTCTTTGTGTATCCCTCTTTGGTAGAGGTGATCGGGTGATTGGTTTACTCTCTTTAGTGAGAGGTGGAGTTTGGTTTGTAACCCTCTTCGGTAGAGGTGTTGGTTGTTGGTTGTATTGGCTACGGGCCTACCCCTCGGTTGTGAGGTGGTTGTTTGAGAGAGGAGTTTGGTACTCCTAGAGTTGTAACAAATCCTCTTCGGTAGAGGTTCCCTCGGTGGGACATAGTGGATTGGAAATCCTACACGGTGGTGTAGGCGGGATGTAAAGCTAGGGGCTCGAACCTCGAAACATATCTTGGCCTTTGCATTTGATCCATTGTCTCTCAACCCTCTCTCTCATTTTATTGTGCAAAGCATCATTCATTCATATTATTCATTTTGCTTGTGTTGCCTTGCATTGATTCATATTGCCATATCTATTATATGCTTGGTTGTTTGTGTGTGCCTCACTTGTACTTAATCAACAAGAGCTTCACATAGCACCTCAACCCATTCAAGGGGAATCAAGAGGAGTTAGTCCAGAGCCCTTCACGGGGAATTCGGCTACACTTGTTGATTGTACTAAGTGTGTTTGCAATTTTGTTTTAAGCTTCCGCATTTAGCGCATTTAGTTCACTAGATTAGCATTTACACTTATTCCCCCCTCTAGGTGTTTTTCAATTGGTATCAGAGCTAGTGCTCCTGATATTAGGCTTAACATCCTAGGAGTGAGATCCATTTGATTGCTAATCTATTGTTTGCTTTTGCTTGTTTGCACACTCATATAGTTTACATCTATGGACTTCATGACCCCACCTATGTATGACCCTTCCAACATTCTTGTTTGGAAGACTAGGATGTCCATTTACCTTCAAACCCTAGGTTATAAGGTTCACCTTGCCATTACCAAGGAATCCTACCTTAGTGATAGCAAGCATATAGGGGCCAATGCACAAGCCCTTGAGGCCATTAGAAGCACATTGCCTAAAGATTATCTTTTGCGTGTTTCTAACTTTGATTCCGCGTTTGTAGTGTGGAACAAGTTGACAACCACCACTACCTCCGAGCTTCAAGTGCCAATTCAACAAGAGGAGGAATCTAATGGAGATGAATCCGAGCCGCAACAATGCTATACGGTCCAAGGGAATGACTCCTTGAGGTACACTCGGAAACCCACTTAGATGATAATGAGTATGCTAGTTCTTCTTGTGATGATTATGATGCTCATGCCTTAAATGAAGAACTATCTATAGTTTGTGAAAAATTGATTGAAAAATATAATTTGTTGAAAAAGAAAAGTCTAGGCCTTAACAATGATAATAAAAATTTGATTGCTAGACTTGATGTTATTTTGCAAGAAAAAGAGGAGATTGCTAATGAGAGGGATTCATTAAAATCTCAACTTGATCTTGCACTTAAAGAAAATAACTTTTTAAAAAATAAAAATGATTGTGAATCAATTTTGAAAAATAACTATGTTTTGTCTTCAAAAATTGAATGTGTTTTAAGAGATAATGATTCTTTGGAAAGAGAAATTGAATTTGTTTCAAAAGAATTAGAAATTTGTTTAAATAAAAATAAATCTTTGAAAAATGAAATAGATTCACATGTTTGCTATGCTAGGGTAGTTTCACCTAGATCACCCCTTGCATGCTCCACTTCTTCTTTGATTAACAATGATATATCCATGCTTAAGAAGAGTGTTGATTGTTTGGGCTCCACTTTGAGCCAATGTGTAGTGGGTCACACACGTTTGGAAACTTTGTTTCAAAAGAAACAAGTTCCATCTATTCATGCACACCCTACACGGCATACACATGCTCCTCACGGACACACTCCTCACATGTATGCTCATGTGTACACTTGTACACATTGTGGACGTGAGGGCCACCTTGCTAAATTTTGTTATGATCGTATACATGTTTCTAATTTAGCAAATAAGTTTGTTTAGGTTAGAGAAGATACTAACCCCCATGGACCCAAAAAGTTGTGGGTACCAAAGACCACCCCTAGAGTTTTTGATGTAGGTGTGGGCTCTCACATGACGTGAGAATAGCCGTACCTTGGAGTGGATGCGTTCCGTACTTAAAGGATATCAATTGGAGGCATCACTTTCAAGGGATGTTTGGTGGAGATGACCACCATGTTTTGGAGACAAGGAAAGTTGACTTCTAGGCTTTGGTAACGATTCCTAACTCCTAATTTTTGTTTTCATGCTTTCAATATTCATTGTTTATAGCATGTTTTATTGTTTAGTGATTAGTATGAAAATGCCATGATAATTAGATTCTTGACATACATGTATAGTATTTGAGACACCCATGTTTAATATGGATTATTATTTTGTGTTCTCGTATTTGATTAGCTATCATGTACATCATAAATCTAATAACATGTGGATATTCATAATGATCATGTTTATGATTTTCATGTTGATTTTTATCTTGTTTTGATGCTTCATGATTTGAATATATGTTTAAGTGTTAGTTTTCATTAAGACTAGTTATATACTTGTACATATAGTGGGCCACAAATAAATCTATATATGTTTGAGCTTGAATGCTTATTTGAACCCATTAGATGTGCTAGTATAGTCTAGTTTTGATGATTCATACTTGTATTCTCATTCTTGAATTTGTTTTATGATCATGAGTTTTCATTTCATGTATATGTTTGTATTGCCAAACTTTAAAATATACATGTATACCCCTTGAGTCATTTGCCTTTCATGCAAATCTATATTTGGACTCAATTGTGTTTAGGGATATGTATGTATACTTATTGTGTTGACAATTCATACATATACCTTGAAATGAAATTTATTTTGGTGAAGATTTAGTTTTTCATGTATTTATGTTTAAACTTCATGTATATGTCTATCTTGTCTAAACTATTAGATATACATGTTTATCCTTTTGAGCCACGTGCCTTAATGCATATATTTTGTGGACTCGTTGTGTTTTGGATATGTATGTATACCTTAGTTTGTATAAGACATACATATACCTTGAAGATTAAATAAGTTTTGATGATTTTCATGTTTTCTTGTTTCAAAGAATTTTGAGCTAAATTGGAAATTTCATAATGCCATGTCACACATTACTTGTACACTCACCATTTTTTTTTAAATATTTCTCATGAGTATGTTTTCATGAGCATGTATGGACTTTATTGAATATTGAGTGTTTTAAGTGCTATGTGATTTACATGTGTTTTATGAAAACTATTTTGTATTATTCCTTACTTGAAGGATTTCGCACTAGTTAACAAGATTTTCCATTTAACTAGTTACGGTATTCTTCATTTTGGTAGAGTTTTTCAAACAAAACTTATTTTTCAAATCTATTTTTGAAAACCCCTACCCTTGACGGGAGGTTGGATGGGAGTCCATGCCTTGTATGTTTATATTGAAAATCATTTTAAACTTGTGCATGAGATGGGAGGTAGTTATATGAGTTATACCATGCTTTTATTGTTATGTCAATTGGTATCATTGAACTCTTTCAATTGGTATCAATCTTGATTCTTTTGTATACTCATATGTGTTTGTGTATGTATACTTTCAATGGTATCAATTTCTATTGGTATCTAATTTTCATACATATATGTTTTATTTGTGCTCAAGATATAAATTTTCACAAATCTTGTTTATGCTAGAGCTTGAACTTCAACTTCATATCAATTGATTTAGTTTTCAATTGGTATCTTATTTCAAGCCTATGCATAGTTTTTGTTGGTATTTCATAAAGAGGGAGAAAATTCGTTCTTCATATTTCAATTGGTATTTGTATTTTCACTCCCTTACTTTATGATAGAAAATAGTCATTTCAATTGTTTATATGACTTAAAAAGAAAAATACTATCTTTTGATATCAAGATGTCTTGTGTTTTAAATTAGTATCTAAAAATTTTTTGTTTAAAGTAAAATACAAAAGTTTTGATTTGTATTGACTATATGCAAGGAGAGCTTAACCTCTCTTCTACATATAGATTCATGATGAGTATATCTTGTATTGAAGAGCTTAACATCTCTTCTTTATGTGGTACACGTGTGTAGGGGGAGCTTCACATCTCCTCTTATGCATTACATAATGTGTGTTATGTGAATTAGGGCTTAACATCCCTCCTTCATGTAATGCATATGTGTAGGGAAGCTAACTTAGCGTCTTCCTCTTCATGAATGTATATAGCATATAACATTTATTGATCTTTGTTTATTTTCAATTGGTATCAAAATGCTTCATTGACATATTTTCAATTGACATCTTAATTGATTGTCACCCCTTATTGACCTTGTTTTTGTTTTTAGACAAAAAGGGAGAGAACATTGTTTTATTGTTTTGATTGACAAAAAGAGGGAGAAAGATTTTTACCCCTCATTTATTGTTTTGATTGTTTACCCCTTTGTTGATGATTGACAAAAAGGGGGAGAAAGATTTTGGTTTTTATATGCATACTTATGTTTTTGCATATATTAAGTTTTATTGGTATCTAGAGCATCTAGTGTTTTTGTTAATGTTTTATTAATTTAATTGGTATCTAGAGCTTCTAGAATATGTTTATGTGTTTTATGCATGTTGATGCATACATGTTTATGTACATTCATTGCATATCTTTTGTTTATTTGTTTATGCATGAGTTAAGGGGGAGCTTCTTTGAAGCTTAACTTTAATCCATGCATATATAACTCCATGAATTTTGTCATCATCAAAAAGGGGGAGATTGTTGGCCCAAAGGCCTTCCACCCTAGTTTTGATGATGATTAACTCATGTAGTTATGTTTACTAATATTCTTGTGTTGTTTAAATTTCAGATCATTAACCAAGATATTAGTTGGTGATTAGCTTCAACAAGGAGTTTAGAAGCTTTTCATAGTGATTCCAGGGCCAAAGCTTCAAGATCACACTTTGCCTAGCCCATGGATGGAGTTTTGGAGCAAGTCAACTTGAAGATGAAGATCATCAAGAAGACTTAGGTATCCATAGTTTAGAGTGTGTTTTAGATCCATTTGTAAAGCTTAGTATAGTTGATATGCTCAAGTGCACTATACACACACGTTTCATGTTTTGATTTTTGGTTTTCATGAATAGTTTGATCAAAACAAGTTTACATGGTTTATATGTATAATAGATGTATTCTAGTTATACATGCTTAAACATCTTAAACAAACTTATTTTGACTATCCTATTCATGTGTTGAAAAATCTAAGTTTGATAAAATACAAGTTTTGTTTTTGATAATATTTGCAAGACTCAAAAATGAATTGATATGATTGATATATGTCTTGAAATTTTTATCACTTGTTTGTGTTTCAATATAAAATGTTAAAACAAGTTTTGTGGATTTTTAGAAGACTTAAAAGATTTTTCAAAATATTTTTAAACTGTTTTTCTGACCCAGATTTCTGTTCCAGGCTTTAACCAGTCGACTAGTCAAACTGACCTAGTCGACTTGGGGTGAAGTCGGTCGACCGGGCCGGTCGACCGACGTGCATAGATCTGTGCACGTTTGGCAGCTCTGGGACGGTCGACCGGGTCTGAGAGCAGTGCTCTCTGTTTGTTTGGGTCGACCGTCCCGGTCGACCGTGTTTGCCCAACGGTCACATTTCTGACCGTTGGCGGTCGACCGGGCCGGTCGACCGTTAGCCTGTCAGGCTGCCACATCAGCCTAACGGCTAGTTTTCTGATGGGCCTATATAAACCCCAATTCTTTGGGATTTTGGCCAAGGTTTTTACAAGAGAAAAATTTCCAGTTTCCCTGAGTTTAAAACAAGTTTTCAAAAGTGTTTTTGGGCTTTAAACTTCCAATCTTATTTGTTTAGGTTTTTGAAAAAATCAAAGAAAAGAGTATTTTGGGAGATTTGTCTTGGCTTTCATTTTCTATCATTTACAAGAGTTTTCCCAAGTAGTTTTTCTTTGTTGCTTGTTTTTCAAACACCTAGTTTCCACACTTGAGCTTATCTTCTATCCTAATCTATTAGGATCTTGTTTTGTGGAAAAGAGAAAAGAAAGAGAGATTATTTGTGGTCTTTGGAACCACTTGTTGTAAACACCCTTGCTCTTTGTGTATCCCTCTTTGGTAGAGGTGATCGGGTGATTGGTTTACTCCCTCTAGTGAGAGGTGGAGTTTGGTTTGTAACCCTCTTCGATAGAGGTGTTGGTTGTTGGTTGTATTGGCTATGGGCCTACCCCTCGGTTGTGAGGTGGTTGTTTGAGAGAGGAGTTTGGTACTCCTAGAGTTGTAACAAATCCTCTTCGGTAGAGGTTCCCTCGGTGGGAGATAGTGGATTGGAAATCCTACCGGTGGTGTAGGCGGGGATGTAGAGCTAGGGGCTCGAACCTCGAAACATATCTTGGCCTTTACGTTTGATCCATTGTCTCTCAACCCTCTCTCTCATTTTATTGTGCAAAGCATCATTCATTCATATTATTCATTTTTCTTGTGTTGCCTTGCATTGATTCATATTGCCATATCTATTATATGCTTGGTTGTTTGTGTGTGCCTCACTTGTACTTAATCAACAAGAGCATCACATAGCACCTCAACCCATTCAAGGGGAATCAAGAGGAGTTAGTCCAGAGCCCTTCACGGGGAATTCGGCTACACTTGTTGATTGTACTAAGTGTGTTTGCAATTTTGTTTTAAGCTTCCGCATTTAGCGCATTTAGTTCACTAGATTAGCATTTACACCTATTCACCCCCCCTCTAGGTGTTTTTCAACTTTTACAGTCAACCCTTATTCAGAGACACTCTAACTTGTAATTCTTGTAAATTGGCTAATTATAGTGGATTATCCTCCTCCTCCCCCCTGTGATTTTTTTCCGATTTGAGTTTTCACATAAAAATCCAGTGTCTCCATCTCTTTTATGTGTTATGATCACCGCTTTACACTTACACAAACCCTCTTTCTCGCTTGTAGTGTGGATTGACGTCTGATCATTTGTAGTGAAAAATCTCCCCACAAACTGGTATTTTCATTAAGATCTGAGTCCCTACACTCAAGATTTCTCTCCTAAAAATCAAAAAAATCTTCCTCAAAAATCTTCTTTCACATCGATGATGCCCCAAGAAAGCAAGCCGTCTGATCGGTCGCTAATATTACATAATCATTATCATATTCTCATACTTATTATAAAATAAACTCTGCTTTTTCCTAATTATTGTTTAATTTATTTGCAGGCTCATTCCTAAAGGAGAGTGAAGAGAAATGAGCCCAAAAGCCCATCAAATTCTGATTTAAATCAAAATTAATTCGAACTCAGTAAATCAGAGCAAATCAGGTCGGTTCAGATCGGTTGAAAATCAGTTAGAACAAATCCCTACAAATCAATCAGTTGAAGCCAAGGATCAAAGGCCATTTCGTCACAATTCCGGAGATAAAACTGAAAATCAGCTGAAGATAAAGTCATATCCTGAAACTTGGATGCTCCACCCTTCGGCTGTGGCACCTGGCCACGGCAAAGCCGCGGAAACGCGGCATTTGCTGCGGATCCATGGCTTTGTTAGGAAGTTAGGGGAGTATTTGCTCCCCCTATCGTCATACGCTCTCCTACGCGGGTTTTTGCCTATAAATACTGGGATTTTCAGAGCGTACAGGGAACGACCATGCAGAGATAGAATTTAGTCCACTTTTCATTCTTTGTAGTATAGGTTTTTATTTTTCTTTTCATGTAATTTTCAGTTTTAATTTATGTAAATCAGAAGAGATCAGAGTTTCATAGGAGAATGAGAACGAAGCTTGTGCTGAGAGTGATACCGGTGTAAAAATTTTTCTTTTCTCTTATTGTTATAAAATCGAATCTGTAGTTTTTCTTTTGTATGTACTTTGTTTTTGCTCTTATTTTTCTTCTCTACTTTTCTTCTTTTGGTACCAATTGTTATACAAGTGAGTCTTAAAGCATCGAAAGAGCCTTGCCTTTGCGAGTGCCACCGATAGCTCATGACGATGGATTTTGAGTTTCATTCTGTATCACCTCATACTTGTAACGTCTTGATGATATAATGTGGAGGAAACGGGAATCAACTCTTATGGGCTATACGTTGATCGCCTCACTTCAAGATAACATCATTGCAAGGTAAGCATTTGGCCAAAGGAGGTAAGTAACTTTTAGATTCTTTTCTTTTAATTCTTTAGTTTAGAACACCACAATCTACCACTTCTTTTATCACTCCTTTTCCATTTCTTTGTACATATCATTTCTAGTTTCTCCTCATTTCTAGTTTCTCCATCTTTTTAATCTACCATCTTCTTCCTAATTCAATTTTAACTCAATTTTGCCTTTTTCTTTTAAAGAACTAAAGAAGAACTTTAACCATACTTTGTAGCCTAAAAGTGATCTTACTAAGAAGCTTCCATTGCTAGTCCCTTCTTGTGGATCACGACCCGCATAGCCACTTGCTATAGCGGTGGAATTGAGTACTTGCATATCTCTATTTTAAAATTCGGAAATTCTGTATTTTTGTGTAAAGGTTTTACCTCAATCACCATCGACGATGCAACGTCCAAAGGCAAGGCCTTCAGAACCGCTGGGGGTATGATCCCTTCACCAACCAACGATAAGTCATAACACCGAGGACACTAGCTCCTCCTCTCCTCAGAAGGCCACCTCTAATGTCCAACCATTATAGCAGCAGAAGACCAGCCCTTTCAGATGCTCGCTAGTATGAAAGAGAAGATAAAGGAACAACAAGGCCAATCTGATCGCAATCAAGAGTAGCTGGCTCTTGACTGCAAGCATGCCATCAGTGAACATAAGGCATTGAGTCATCTTAACAACCAACTTCAGCCTCAGATCGCTGCCCTCAAGAACCCCCTGCTGCCCTCAAGAACCCTGTGATGCCGATACAATCAAAGAGCGAGCCTAAAATCAGAGAATCTCCTGACATCCGGACTCTCTACTGATTGATCCAAAGGCAGATCAAGGAGTCGAAGTTGCAGCTCGATAGACGATCGATGCTTTCATCTGTCAAGGTCTTCGAACTCCCCTCTCCAAGGAGATTCTGGAGTGCGAGTTCCCAAAGAAGTTCTCAACTCTGACTTTCGACTATTACTTCAGAGTGAGTAATCCTATCCAGCACATTAGATATTTTCGGGATAAGATGATGATCTACTCCCGCAATGACCCATTCATGTACCTCACATTCCTTTTCAGCCTGAAAGGAGGAGCATCATCAGTTCTATTCCCTGCTTCCGTAATCTCTCCACAATTTCATGGAGATGTCCCAAGTGTTCCTCAACCAGTACGCATCTCATCAGAGACTAAGAGGAACAACAACCATCTTCTCACCATCAAGATGAGGCAGAGTGACAGCCTCACCTTTTACATCGGCTACTTCCAGAGCCAATTAGCCAGAGTCCCCACCTTTGATGAGGACGTCTCCGCACTCGCATTCATCAGCGGGATGCAAGTATCTCTCCTTTGTACAAGCACTTTCTGAATCACAATGTCACTCAGATGAGTGAAGTCTTGTCTCGAGCTCAACCCTACATCTAGTTGGAGAAGGCGATGAAGACTTCCTCTAATCACTCCATGAAGCATGGAGATTACGGAGGAAAGTCGAAGTCTTCGTGTGAATCCTTCGTCCATGCCTAAGATTAGAACTGGCGGCAACCTGCCTATAAGAGGTAAGCACTTACAATCCTCTCACCGAGCCCTCTACCAGCCGATCAAGCAATTCACTTTGTTAGGGCTCCCTATTAATGGGTCTTCAACACCATCAAGGAACAGCTGTGGGTTAGGCATCCGAGACCCATCCAGTATAACACCTCGCATCCCAGAGAAGAAGAGTACTGCTCCTACCATGATGGCAAGGGACACAAGACCATCCATTGTCAGAGCTTCCAGTGGTACCTGAAAAAGTTCATCCACCAAGGCTTTCTCAAGGAGAACGTCCTCACACCCAAAGAAGTCACTGGGACCGAATAGCCAAGCGCCCGCTTATCTTCCAGCCACAGCATGCAATCACCTAATACAGGAAAATCAACTGTTAGCTTGTACCTTCCTAAGCAGGGCAGCGCCCTTCTCCTTAATTCCTGTACTTTTATTTTCATTACATTATTAAATAAAATTATGTTATGCTCCTAACCACTTTCAGCCTACTCCACTTGGAGTCCAGAGCTTGCACGCTTTGTTGTTCTACCCCTACTCAGAGATGGTAATGCAAATAACCACCAATGGGCTTCCTTCATCCGAACCTTTCGGGGGATGCACAAGCGAATGTACCCTTGATAGTTTTTCACTACCAGTGCGAAACACAGACCCATCCTATAGGCTTCCCTCAGGTGAATGTATCCTTGGTAGTTTCTCTCTAACAAGTGCGGAACATAGACGTCAGCCTACGGGCTCCCTTATCTGAATCTACAGGTGGATGCTCAGGCAAATGCACCCTTGGTAGTTTTTCTCTAACAAATGCGGAACACAGACATCGACCTAGGGCTCCCTTCATCTGAACCTATAGGCGGATGCTCAGGCAAATGTATCCTTGATAGTTTTCCGCTACCAAGTGTGAAACATAGACGCCAGACCTACTGGCTCCATTCATCTTGTGGACGTTTGTACCCTAATAGTTTTCCTCTGTCTAGCGAGAAACACAAACTCCAACCCACAGGCGGATGAGATCTAATCGGATTGTCACTCTGCTGCGAGTCCTACTCCTGCTCACAGAAAATATATTGTAATATCTCTAATTAATGATATTTAATTATATGTTAAATAAATATTTGACTTTACTTACTCTTTATTATTATTAATTGATGGATTAAAGACTCATTCCCCATTATTTTCTACAATTATAAATTATTATGATTGTTGGTAGTAAATACTATCTCTATTATTTATAGCTTATTTCTTATTGTTAATAACTATTTATAGGTTGTATTAAAAGACTAAATCATTATTTTATGTAAGTTAATGTTATTGGTTATTGTTGGTCATTCCTGTCATTTTTAATTGTTCTCTTTGTTACATTATTATTACTATTTTATTTTAGTTTGTATTTGTATTGTTTTGGCCTAAAACTAAGCCCACATATTTTCTATTCTTTTTCTTTAGTTCTTTTTCATTTCTTTTCATGCTAAGCCCAATCCAAGTCACCGCCCTAAGCCCATATTCAATTCATAAACCCATTAACCCTATAACCTAGCCCATCCTATCAAGCCCATTTTCATTTATTTCTAATTCATTTTCCTAACCCATATCCAATACCCAAGATCCAAACACAACAACCCAATCTTTATCCTAACAAACCAAATCATAAATCTTAACTAACCTAATCTCTCATAACCTAATCCCTAACCTAATCTCAATCTTCATCTCCTACTTACAGCCGCCCTCCTCTTCCATGGCCGATCTCCCCGCGGCTTTGCTTCGCCGCCAGAATCTACGCCATCATCCCAAGCCACCACGACCACTCCAACACCCCAGTCGCATCCACCGTTGCGCGCAACCATCACCCCCACAACAACTGTGACACCTGAACACGATCTCCTTCTCCACAGTCATGAGCCTCCACTTTCCCTATGACCATACCCCCATCTTTGGTGAGAGATCGACCACCGACCACCCCCTTAATGCAATACCCAGTCCACCATCCCAATCATGTTGCATTTCCTACGAGCACCACCAATGCAACCCCTTGCAGCCTCTTCTTCCCTCAGGCTGAACACCTCCACCATCCCACCATGTTGAGGCCTTCGCCGGAGCAGAACTTATGCAACAACCCCCTCCATGACCGAGCCCCTTCCTCTCCTCTCTCTGACCGCATAGCCGAAAGCTCTCCTCCTTGTCGCAAACCACCCGAGCACCTCCTTGGCCTCTGAAAACATCTCCAGCGAACACAAACCCTCGCGGTGCACCCCCCAGCCGACAGCAGCACGCCTTCTCACCATCTCCCCCTTCCTCCAACAGCGCACCTCAACCTCCACCGTGACTGTAGGCCACTCACCTTACTCTGTAGAGCTAGACCATAAGTCGCTACTCCCCTTTCCTACCAAGCCTCACTCCCAATTCCCTCCACGCGATACCCTCCAACAACTCACGACACCCACAGCGTAGCCCACCCTCTGGCCATGCTACCTCCCTCCAATAGCCGGCACCATCCCCCAACTCCCCTCAACAAGCATCCCTATAACCCTAGTCGGAGCTCTGTCGATGGTCGAGCACAGCCCAGAACTAGATGTTGCCACCAGGTCGTGACCACCAGACCATTTCCCCAGCACTAGGCCGAGCCTGCCTATGTTGTGCCTCTCTTCACTGGCGAGCCACCGCAACACCATCATCGACCTTCCCGGTGCTGTGGTTTTCCTCCGCGGCCTTCACCTCCACCGGCGAGCAACCTCCCTTGGCCGTGTCGCATCTCCTTCCTCTCCTCCGAGCGCGAGTCTCCTCAGTGAGATCCACGAGCTTCGTATCCTCTTCATTGGAGCCCGAACTCATCACTGACAGCTCTGCGGCCTTCGTCAGGCCTCCAATGTTGTTCGCGAGCCATCGCCGTGCTCCGCCCTCGGCACTGTGCCACCATCCCTATGGCAGCCCTTGTCGTGAGTGTTGGCCCAAAAGGTTACACTCTCCATTTGTTTAGAGTTTTGATGATAACAAAACAAATAAGAGCTATTTGGTACTAATTAGTTTGTTTAAGATAAGTTTCAGGTTAGTACCATATTTGGAGGCCATTGCTT